>PVJI01004604.1:0-106450 GCA_004026765.1 Micronycteris hirsuta | reverse complement strand
TGTAAGTTATTATCGGAGAACTTAACAGAAATGTTATACAAATATGATAATGTGCCCTATGTAAATAGGATAAGCAGTATGAGTAAGATTTTAACATATAAATACACAAGTGTGTGTAGGTTCAACTAGATCTTTTTTCTAACAAATTATAATCTAATAGAAATCATCAATCAACATAATGTCCTACATTGCCCCACTGCTTGAAAAATAAAATAAAATAAAACAAAACAATAAAATACACCTTTTTTTCCCATTTCTCCTAATCACACTAGGGATGCAGGCCAGACACAACAAGTGAGCTTTACCGAATGAAACAAGAATTCGTTTCCTGCACGCCATTCTGATTCAGCAGGTTGGGAGGGAGCAGGCACTGTATTCACAGAAGCTCTTCTGGTATTCGTAATGCTAGCACCCATGGTTTACAATCACCGTAAAGAATCTTTCTTTTGACAAGAAGTTTTCTGCCTTAAAAGCGTTTGTAAAGACATATGCTTGATCCTGTAGCCTGGTCCAAAAGTGAGACTTGACTGCTTGTAACTCAGAAAGGGAAAATGCTGAGTTATTCCTCTGCCCTTAAAATCAGCCTCTCTAGACTCTCTCTCTCTCTACACTAACAAAAGAGCTATAGGAAATGGAAAAAGTGGGGGTAAAACTTTCCATTTGTTCCATGAATCACGTGAATGCTTTCCCTTTCCTTTAGAACAGCACCCAACAAAACTTCCTATGTTTAATTAAATGTTCTGTCTGCGTTTCCCACCTGTGGCTATTGAGCACGTGAAACGTGGCTCATGGCTTCCACGCTGAACAGCATGCATCACTCGGAATAGAAGTCAGACTCTGCCTGCTCATAGCCTTCTTAAAACCCTGCTATCCTATCTGAAGGTCTCACTTCATTAATTCTTTCAGGACATATTCCGTAAGCACATACTCCATGTACAGAGTAGGCAAGGAGGAACAAATAGATAACCATACTCCCTGCTCTCAGTGAGCTTCCATTCTCATCTGCAATAACTTGGTGTCTTTAAAATCACCAGACTCACCTTAGGTACCTCCTCAAAGAACTCTGGGTTAAATGTGTTTTTTAAAATGATGGTATTTTGGAGCAGAAAAGCAGAGAGTCATAGTTTGAGAAACAATGCAGTTCAACATGTAAAAGACATTCAAGGTTACCGAGAGTGTGCACAAGCAAGTGAACTCATGAGCCTTTTCCAGAAGGGCGGCCTAACCTCAGTCACAGAGTAACAGGCTTTCTCTCTGAGGAAGGTCAGAGCCCACCTTGGGCCATCTGAGTGACCAGACAGAAGAGGAAGATTCAGGGGCAAGTGGGATAGGACTGAGGAATTCCCAGCTAGAACACAATTAATAATTTCCAATGGTTGTGGAATCAGGAGAGAACCATATTTATGACTGGAAAAAGAGTTACAAGCAGCTATAAGCAAATACTATTTGGTAAAAGTTTACCAGAGATTAAAATAAAAAAATATGGGATTAAAAAGATAAAAGTGGTGGTTTGATTACAAAGACAACCCCCCCCCCCAACCAGTCGAGGAGGAGTCACCAACGAGACCATCCCACTGGTCTCCGTCAGGCTCTTCCCCTCAGCACGCAGGCCGCGGGCCATGGCATGGGGCAGGTCAGGCCCGTCACAGCAGGACTCTGGTCAATGACAAATGCTAGTGGAAATGATCAGAATGGGGTCTTTGGTGGAGTATTTGCCAACAAGAGGAGAGAGAGTTGTTCAGAATTGCTGCGTTTGGATAATCGGTATTAATTAAATCCAGAACTAAGCTCATTCATCAGCAACCTTACCTAGTTCTGGGGGCAGAACGGTCAGGCGGTTCCCCTGAATGTGGAGCTCCTTAAGCTGACTAAGCTCCCCGATTTCCTTCGGCAGTGAGATCAGGTCGTTATCTCTAAGGCTGAGCTAAATATAAGAAAACAAGGGGTTGTCAAAACAATTCCACGTAAACTCCCATAAGGAGGCACCGAACATAAACTCTCGTCCTCTTCCATGCCCTCTCTTCTGTAAGCCTCAGTCCTCCCAACTTATTTACCAGTGTCTGCAGATGAACAAAAACAGTGTTGAGAGCAGTGGTTTATTCCTGCAAAGAAACCCTACTCCTGCTCAAATCGACTTGATTCAACTTCTACAGGGGTTGCAGAAGTGAATTGATTTTCCCAGAATTTAGATAAATTACTTACTATCTGCAACTTCGTGAGCTTCCCGATATCTGGCGGCAGGATTTCAAAATCGTTGTCACTTAGATAGAGTGCACGCAGGGTGGCTGCAAATTAAACAGCAATATATAAACAGGGTGGCATGGAACCCAACCATCTGAGGCCTGATCAATACAAGGGAGTCAGCTTTGATTAATAACCCTGGCCTGGTGAAAAGCCCGTGACACACCCAGGGCTCGCAATAATAACAAGCAGGTCAAACTTAGATTGACTGGCTTATTGTGGGGCTGGTGTGTTCAGGAAAACATCTATATCCACGAGCACTGACACAATTAACAACTATGGGCACCAGCAGTTTTTGACACAAAGTTTCAATACAGTTGCAGAAGAGACAGATATTTTTCTTCTATTACTTCCGATTCACATTTCTTACTCCATTTGCATCCAAAGTAAAACAAAGAAAACTCAGTGTCACTTATATCAATGCTCAGGGCAAAAGGCTCTTCCATGTAAAGAGAACTATGTTAAAAATAAACGGACAACTAAAAGGCTTCCCAGTTGTGGAGGACAAAATCACTGTTCACTGTTTTCATAATCAGACTAATTACACTTGACCCCTGAACAATGAAAAGGAGCAAGGTTAGAGGCAATGACCCCCTGCGAGGTCAAAAATCCACGCACAACTTTTGGCCCCCAAACTGAACTGCTAACAGCCTGCTGTGGACAGGAAGCCTCACTAAAAACAAACAGTAAATGGACACACTATGTTATAGTTGTTAGATGCTGTGTTCTTACAATAAAGTCAGTCAGAGAAAAGGAAATGGCATTAAGAAAATCGTAAGAAAATGTTTACTGTATATAATGAAAAAAATCCACGTATAAGTGGACCTGCACAGTTCAAACCTGTGTTGTTGAAGGGTGAACTGTATTATTACTTGTTTCTATAGCTTTAACGACAAAAATAAATTAGGACAAAGGGGCTAAAATAATGACATGGAGTTGGAAAATAGAAAAAACCCTAACTTAGGCAGAATACCAGTAATCAGAATTAGTACACAGTATTCCACAATGATAACATGATCCAAATTACTTAAAGGCAAAAATCCTAAAGAATCTTTTTATCCTCAACCAAAAAGGAGTATAACCAGATATATGTATTTTTTTGTCTGTTTACAGGTATTCAATTACATCCCAATGTTTTAAAATTTGACAGAATTTAACTTATATAACAAAAAAACAATTTATTCCAGGGCCTAAGAAAATATTTTAGAGTTGTTTTCACATGCTTAAGAAAGTCTGAGAGAGGGTATAGATAAGGTTTTAAAAAATGTAATTTTAGAGCCTAGCTCAGAAAATTCAGTATTTCTGGATGACATATATGCCGCTGTTTGGAGAAGCAGAAAGAACAGCCATTGAAGGAAAGCATGAGTTCTTGAAAAGAAATCAGTTTTTCCTAATTTTTACAAGCATTTTCAACAAGAATTTGTTTGCATATGAAAAGATAAAGTGTGTTTAAGTGTATACTATCAACAAAATGGACTACATCAATAAGAGCACTTTCTAAAAGGCTTAGAACAAGAATTATGGCTAGAAATTTTCTGTCAGTGGTTTATTAACAGATATTTTTTATAACTAACAAATAATAAACTGTAACATGGAAGGGCACATATATTATTATATTTTTTGCATGTACTTTAAAAATGAAACTCAAACTTCTTAGCTAAATGCGAGATGATCTCAGTTAGATACATAATCTCTATCAGAAAGTTAATATGACATCACGAAGTCCCCTTCAGCACAATGGTGTCCGACAACTGTATATCAAACATGCACACTGCTGAGCTATGAAGGAATATTCAAAAGGAGTCTGTAAAGAAAAAAAAATGTATGTCCAATAATTTCTCTTGGAGTTTTGGCCCTGGCAAATAAATTTCACTTTTATAACATGAAGTACCATGATAGGAAGATTCATAGAATTAAAAGTTTCTTACTCAGGTAGAAGAAGTTTCCAGGAAGGGAATTTTCATTCAAGTTGTTGTAAGTCAAATCAAGGACCTCAAGAGCTGGGAGAGAGCCAAATCCTCGAGGCAAAGTGTTTAGTCTATTCATGCTGTTGGTGGGGAAAAAAATCCAAGATGTCACATACGAAACACACGTTCAGACAGATACTCAGATCACCTGTGTGTCACAAGCCTAGGAACCACGTGTGAGGGGCTGCAACTCTAAAGGGGCCACAGTCCTACAACCACTCTGTTGTCTTCACCGGCCTCGAAACGGCAGTCCGAGAACCTATGTGGCCATGAAACAGTGCAAATGTCTAAGTTGTCATTTTCTCCAATGGCAATGCTCATCATTGTTTTACAGACAGAAAATTAAATCTTCACAAAATATCTGTCCTTCCAGAGAAAAACTTCCTTACAAATGTAGCAATAACAATACCTCAAAAAGAGACATAGTAAGCTTTGCAATTTTCAGACTTGCTGTATTTCACTTATTCCTCCCAAAAGGAGGAGGAAAAATCACTTCTTTATTCTGCAACTTCTAACATGCAAAATGCGCTCCAACACGAAAGGCGGTTCCGAGGAGCTGAGGGAGGGAGCTGGGAGGTGGCTGTGTCACGGGAACAGAGTTTCAGCGCTGCATTTTGAGAAGCCCCTGGAGACTGGCGGCACGACAGCGCAAATACGCTTCACACACTAAAATGCTTAGGATGGTAAATTTTATGTTGTGTGACTTTTACCACAATTGAAAATAACATACCTCCAATGAAACGTAAGGCAAATTATTTTTCTATTATTCTGTTTTATAATTTTTTCAATGCCCTATTTTTCTTAACACTATTCCCTCTGAGCATAGATAAAAGTTGATTTTAAAATGATTTTTAAAATATCTAATAAAGGGTAACACAGCAAGAGGGACTGTGAACTACAAATAATTCTAGACATTGATCCTTCTCATATGAGCTATAATTCTGTTCACACCCACCAACCAGGCCTCACAAAAAAAGAGTGAGCTCTTCCTCTACATGGGCAGAAAAGTCCTACGTTAACTTTACACTTAACAAAATAACCTCCATGATAACCTGTTGTGATGATAACAACTGGTACTTTCTATGAACTTATAATTTGTGAAGCACATTTATATCAAGCACTCTACCTGAATCACCAAAACATACATAACACAGGCAGGACAGCACTTATAATCACCTCTGTAAAGTTAAAATGCAAAACAGGCCGACGGGTCAAGTACCGAGGACTTCTGACTCAAGTGAAGGGGTGACAGCTGCCCAAGAGCACCCAGCACCTCACGGGGGCCAAGGCACTCCTGATCCTTGGACTCCAGTGCAAGCATCCGAGTCAGCTGAAGGATAAGTCAGACTGTGGGACATGCACGGAAGCATACCTCAGGTGCGTCTTTCTCCCAATACTGTTCTTACTTACTCGTCTTTAAAAATCACCACCAAAGTTTTTCTCTCCAAACACAGAAGTACACTTTCAAACACACAGTGCAGGAAATCCATGATGAGACTTCCTTAGAGCAGCAATTTTCAATCTTTTTCATCTCATGGCACACATAAACTAATTACTAAAATTCTACAGCACACCAAAAAATACATATTTTGCCGATCTGACAAAAAAACAAAAGGTATAATTTTGACTCATTCACAGTAGACAGCTATTGTGCTGGCTATTATCATTTTTTTTATTTGACAATCTAAGGAAAAAGAGGTCAGTGCCCCTGACTAAATAGTCGGATACTACATGTTTTAAACATTCTTGCAGCACACCAGTTGAAAGTCACTGCCTTAGGGGCTAGAGGCATCTCACTGAAAAGAGAGTTCCCACTCAATCTCCAGTGCAGAGTGAGCCTGAGTCAACTAAACTGCAGCTTTTCCTTCTCTTTGAACAATGAACCAATACCCCAACGCATTGGAGGAACACGGCAGAGCCCCTGTGCAGCTGATTCACACCAGTAAGTGACAGTAGGCGGCCCGCCAGCCTGACGGGCAGAAGGGCCAAGCACGGTGCTGGCAATAGGCCCAGCTACTCACAATGCAGGAAGCTGTGAGAGCTGCTGGCCATTTCTCTCGGCACCAGCACACGAGTGACAACTAGTCTACCTCTTTGCAGAACGATGTGCGGTATGCACTGGCTTCCCCCACAGTGGGCACTAACGCACCTCCATCTACACGGGCGGGGCACGTGTCCTCAGGGTCCCTCTCTGAGACTGCTGGAACTCAAGCTGCCCATGAGAGGTTTCAGTAGGGGCAGTGAGAGAACAGAGCCAGGTTTGAGGTTCAGCTCTAGCACCTGCTGGTGGGGCAATCTTGGGGAATTTATTCACCTTCTCTAAGACCCAATTCCTCTTCCTCTGTAAAATCAGGCTAGCAATATCTCCCGGCAGGATTGCCAGGAGGGTGAGAGAGAGAACATATGAGGCATCTAACACAATTTGTGGCTCACAAGTGGGTTCTCAAAAAATGACAGCTATAACTACAATTATTTCTCAGGAGGTTTGAGAGAATTTTGGCTTAGTCCCCAAAAGGCAAAACTCATCTTAGGAGAAGATCATGGTGAAAGCCTCAACTATCAAGGGTGGTTTTCTACTCTTGATAGTTGTACCAAACCAGTTTACCCTACAGTCACTCCATGGTTGTGCAAACAAATTCTCTGTTTGTGGACATTTTCCAAATGTGTACTGGAAATAGGAAAATGCGTGCATGTGGATGGAGAAATTTACAAAACCAGAGAGCCAAAGGCTGTTGTGCATCTTTCTTTTAAAGTTTTTTTTGTTAAAGATTTTACTTAATTTATTTTTAGACAGATGAGAAGGGAGGGAAGAGAGGAAGAGAATCGTCAATGTGTGGTTGCCTCCTGAGCACCCCCTACTGGGGACCTGGCCGGCAACTCAGGTATGTGCCCTGACTGGGAATCGAACTGGAGACACTTTGGTTCGCAGGCCAGCGTTCAGTCCACTGAACCACTGTTCAGCATCTTTTTTCTTTCTCTTCTTCAAGAGCAATAGGAATGTCCATCCTAATGCTTCTCTTTTGGAATGCTTGGATCTCTTGAGGTACTTTTGGGCTCCTCTTGCTTCAATAAAACCTTGCTGGCTAAAGGCAAGAATTTTTCTCACCTCCACAGTGACCTGCTCATACACATAGCAAAAAAAGAAAAAAGTCCAAATCCATGAATGCTCATGCTGTGCTTATAGAAATGTCTAACTGTCCAGGAGAGGGGCTCCGGCATCTCACTAGCAGAAGGTTCTCTCGGAACAGCTGGCCACAGTGCTCTCCAAGTAAGATTTTCTCCAAATAATTATGAACAGGCAACCTATGCAGCTACATTTTTTGGAAAATAACTCTATAAAATGAGTTACATTTAAGGAATTAAGAATGTAACTCTATTTATTCAGATGGACCAAAAATCATTTCATGTCTTGGGATCGCCAGAATAAACAGCAAATACTACATAAAACGGGAAAAACAACTTTTGGTTGAGTGTGCCACTTGGATTATGCAAACACATGGCCTACCTGCTCTACTGCAGGGTCTCCAGTGTGTATATTTTTATTCTGGCTGCTTATTCTAAGGAGTCTGCTCTATATATCTTGCCTTAAAGAGAACTGTGCAGGTATAATTAATTCTATGCCATTGAGGACAGAAGTATCCTTTCTTGAAACCCATCTTAACTCCTTTCCCAAAGAACTAAGAATTTTCTTCAAACTTTGGCAACCCCATCTATGTAGCTGCATAAGTAACTACAGAAAACTTATGCAATCTACAAAGCACTGAGAGCTTCTAACAAACAGCCCTCAGGACAACAAAGACGGAAAGTTTACAACTCCGCCCTAAGGTACCTGAGCCCCAGGGGAACGGACCCTGAGCTTGCAACCTTCCGAGATCTGTCTCCATCTGTAGTTCTATTCCAGCTGCCCACAGCAGACATCTCGGTATCATCCCATGGTCGTATCACTTTTACCTCCTCTACAGTTTTCACATACGGTCCCTCCCCTGCTTCTGCTGTCACTGCCCAAGCTCACCAGGAACATTATCTAGCACTCTCACAGGGCTCCTGACCTCTAGCCATGCCTTCCTGCAGCCCCTCCTCCACCACACGAGCCTGCTGTCATCTCACGCTCACTACTCCGCTGTGCAAACTCCTCAACGGCCAGCAGGACAAAACTGGAGCTCCTTCAGTTGGCACACAAGGCCCTTCATCAGCACACTGGCCCCTCGCCGATGATTTATTTGTGTACAGTCTCTTTCCGCAACTGTGATGCATGCCCCGTAAGGGCTAGATGGCCACTACCTACAACACAGCCTGGTGCATAGTTGGGAGCTCAAGAAATTCTCATTAAACAAAGGGCAGACATTCATGCTTCTCTCCTCACCTCTTACCCTCCTGCTCCCTCCCTCACACTTCACACTCAGCACCTCAGCAATTCCTGGGATGTGCAGTGCTCTGAGCTTTGACGCGTGTCATTCTCATAGACTGAGACGTCCTCCCTCTGCTTGGGAGTCTGAGCAATTCCTTCTGGTGCATCACGTCTGGGCTCCAATACTACCCCTGCAGGAACTCTTCCCCTGAGCATCTCACCTGTAGACTATCATGCTCCTGGTCCCTCTCCCTCTGCATTTCTAGAGCCTGCCACATACCAGGGATCCAGCTGTACACTGTCACTGCTCATGGTTCACTGCCAGCGGCCCTGTCCCACACTGAAGGCCAGGGACTGCGATGCCCACCACTGGCCCCAGCACTAGCAAGGTTTCTGACGTGGCACAGGAACTTCCATAGTCCCAAACTCAATGAATTAATAAAGGAAATGATGGCAAAGATAAGTGACAGTACAGTTATGTACTGCTTCCTATGTGTCAGCTACTGTTCCTAGCACCTTATATGTAAATACCAACTTAGTTAATAAGTTAAAAAAATTAACAGCAAGAATAGATCTAGTTTTATATATCTAGTGTATATATCTAGTTTTAGCTTTTTACATGCAAATTAAATAGCATGACAATAATTTTTAAAACAAAGATATAAATGGAAGATCCCTTCTTTTCTGATGGGTATATAGTCTCCATATTGATAGGGGAAAAGCCATTTGATTTAAAGTTGTATTTCCCCTCCTTTAGACACTACCTCCCCTCTGACATTAGGAAAAAGAATGCTCGTGGACCTTAAAAAGATCACCTCTCAACCAGAATTAACATCCAAATAAGAGTGTCTAACCAAACTCCCTGTAGAAAGAATGAACTAAACTAAAACTTATTCCATGAATGAATTTTTTTCCTATGACTGCTTCTTATTAAATTGATAAATACCTGGCCAGTTTCTATTATTACCTATGTAAATCACTGACTTATTAGAGTGTTTAATGGCTGTAATCTCATGAATACATTACTTTGTGAACGAAGTATGAGTGGGCAGTTCCATCCACCAGCTACAACAATGAAGTTGGAATTCAGAAGCCCAAGTTCTGGGTGCATCTATGATGTCTCCTGGAAAGGGCTCCTCTGCCTAGCTTGGCCACTAACCTTGGGGCAATAATCAGGAGCAAGTCACTTTGCCTCTCAGAAAGGCCTTGGCTTCCTCTCCTGGAAATGAAAGCAGTAATGCCTGCCTGCCCTCCCTTGTCATGACTGACAGGGTTAAATGCTGACATGAGGACTTTGAAAACTGTAAAGTAATAAACAGATACAAGGTATGACTATTATTCACTGCTACCTGCTTCTGCAACCTCAGCTGAATCAGAATTCCTCTCTTCTTCTTTGTATACGGCAGACATAGGATGAGAACCTCTTGACTATATAGCAGGAGTGCAAGAATCACTAAAGCCATGATAAGAAATGCGCCCTCCCCTCCACGGAAAGAAGGTGCTTTGTAAACTACCTCTACTTAATGCAGAGAGAAAAATCAACCCTATTAACAACTGGTCTGAATGGCTAAAGTTATGCAAATATGTCCCTTCTCACTGAAATAAAATTTTATTGGAAATAAAATACGGTAAAAAAAAAAAATCCCTATTGCACCAACAATTAGCTTCTGAATTAGCTTTCAAATAGATACGCACTAATGTAGGCCATTGCAAGGATGTATTAAAACAATAAAACTTTTTAAAACCTAAAACATGAAAAGAAATGAGCCATCAGCTTCTCCTAGGCAGGAATGTACACGGCACCGCCCCAGCCACAGCCACCCTCCCTTCCCTCGCCCCTCGCTCCTCTCGCTGCTACTCACCCGAGGTTCAGGTGCTTCAGTTTTTGAAGGCTGCTGATCTGCGTGGGCAGCTCCTCAATCTGGTTATTAAAAAAGTTAAGCACTTCCAAATTCTTCAGTTCTGCTATGTTTGGTGGCACAGCTACAGAAACAGAAATGCCAACTGTGAACGCAGGAACCTCGCTACTCACAAGGAACGCCAGCAACACACTGTGCTTCTCTTCACGTGAGAGATGGCCATCCGATACAACCATCGAAGTCACAGATACTTGTTTTGTGTAAGTTTTGCTTAGGTTGTAACTCACCTTTGAGTAGAAAGGGAAATGTTTCTTCAAAAGCAAAAGAGAATTTCTGTGCCATTACCTGCTTGTGAGTGAATATTACAAGGCATGTAAACTTTTATAATTTTCATACAACGTCTAGGAAGTGCAACTGTTTCCTTCCTTTTCAAGCAGCAAACTCCAAATCCCTTCCTGAGTGACAATGCATTCATCAAGCTGTTTCAATAATCTGCTATGTGAAGAGCTGTTCTCTTCACATTGCATTAACTCACAACAATTTAAGTTTGACCTTAAATGATGAGATAGTCAACCTACCCAGTCTCTGATTTTGGCCTCCGGCCTTTGCACCTTGAGCAGCACGAGCGCGCGTGCACACGCACGCACACATGCCCACACACACACACACACACACACACACACACGTTACATCAGATTAGCAGCAGATCAATGCACTGTTATTACATAGAAATATGAAAAACCAACTCAGTAGCATGATATGAATACTAGTATGCAGCTCAAAGGTTAATATAAAACAGTAGGGTCCTCAAAGTAGGGTTCTTTCTTCCCTAGAGTATAAACCTGCAAATATAAACTGAAAAGAAAACGCATCTCAAAAGTATAAACTCTCAATTGGTAGCAGAAATACTTCCCATAGATAGTATTTCATGTATTCATTTGCCATTTAAGCTTTCTAAAAAGGATTTTATCGGTCAGGAGCTTCTTGCCTACGGTTTATACAAACACCAACACCAAGGCTACCCAGGTAACTGAAACCATGCACATGGGCCTCGGGTACAACACAGGAAATGGTTTCGTCTCGTATCAGTACATTTACTTCCCATCCCACCAGTCCTCTCCAGGGAATGCTCCAGAAAGCTCAGAAAACCCAGCGGCACCTTTGCTTAGAACCACTACAAGGGTGTGTATAAAATTCCAAACACACATCTAAAATATTTACAGAGAGCCATTCCAAAAGCTCTAGTGTGTAACTCCCAGGGAATAAGAGGACCGGCAGACTGTTCAATCCAGTTTGGGATCATCATTTTCAGCATTATAAAATGTCTAAGGTATCAAGGAGCTGATTTCTTTTAGAGGGAAGAAGACTTGGTGAAAGGTAAGGGAATTGCTTTCATTGGAGGACGGGATTGTGAAGAATACACATCATTCTAGACTAAGGTGCATGGGAAGAGGCAGTGATCCGGATAGAAAACGAGGGAGGCCTGGACTTGCTGCAGAAGTGGCTGGAGGTAGGCACGGAGGCAACCAGCTGGAAACTGCCCCCAGAAACCATGCTCTTAGACAGCAACACGAATGCGTGTGAGCCCTGCCTGTACAAGTTGACTGCAGTAGCACATTTTTAGATGTGTTGTCATAACACACTTTTGTGCAAATGAACGGTATTTACTTTGTATAAACTATCATGAAGAAAATCAGACTGTGCCTGCTGAGTCAGCAGGTGTCAGCTTACCTGTTCTAAATCTGGACCAGGGAGTGCCAGCTCCGCAGATGACGACACATTGCTCAGAGACCCCACCCGTCCTCCCTGCCCGCCCCCCGCCCCCGGCTACCACAAAGTTGTGTCCCCTGCATTCAACTGATTAGTGTGAGGAGCAATAAAGAAACTTAGTGCAACCAGGAGAAAATGATGATCTCAATTTAACCACAAACCAAGAATAACGCAGCCAGAATTACTGCTGCCTCCCCAAAGTTACTTTGCCAGTGCAATTACATGCTGGTCTGAAGGTATCGCCTATTTGACAGAATGAGAGATTATTTCACTCTCTTTGCTAAATCAGTCCAATTTAAAACCACAAATTATGCGAAATGTGATTTAGGGCTTTGTTTTGTGGACACAAACAATAACCCCACATTCAATTTACTAAACCTCTCCCAGCTTTTTGGTGCGCATGCGAATTTTGTGCTTAAAACTCCATTCGAGCTAGACAAGGGAAAAAATTACACAGCTAATATTCTCCCTAAACGATATAACTTTTCCCGCGGCCATAGTAAAAAGCAAAAGAAATGAACACTCAGACCTGTCTGGAAAGTATAACGTTTGCTCTTTCAACCAATATTCAGCGAATGCTTATTAAGCGCACAGCACCATACTTTTCAGCACCTGGCATTTCAATACTTGGGGGATAAAGTAAGAGAGGCATACTATTTAAAGAAAGTAACCTACAAAAGAAGGAGTATCAGACTCAATAAATGAAAACAGGCCCAGTGCTTAGAAAACAAACTAACTCCAACTAAATTGTCCATAAAAAAACAACCAGCTAACACAGTAAGTTGTACAATACCTAAACCATATACATACATGGCAGGAACAATCTATGAAATGCTATTATGAACAGGTGGTAGCAATACTTCACCGGTCAGAACATTCTGATGGAATTTTTCAGATATCTATGTGACATATTATCAGGAAGAAGTATTTTCAAACATAACTAAACAATGAGCATCAAGGTATTTCTTATTATGCGCTTAGAAGGTTCCTTTTTCATCAATCTGTCCAAATTCTGTGACCCCTGCAGTGCACATGCAGCCTATGACAACAAGGAGCTTAGCACAGCAGAGAGCGGGCAGTGTGGCACAGGGAGACAGGAGTCCCAGCCTGTCATCACAGGCTGGCTTTGGCCTCCCTGATCAGCCTTTAAATTCTCGGTGTGTTCTCACTCAACTCAACCTCTCTGAGCCTCTGTTTCCTCCAGACTAAAATGAGAAGGCTGGATTATAATCATTTCTAAATTCTCTACTGCCTGGCTTTGACATTCTGTGACTCTAAGAGCTGGATTATGAGAATCAATGATATGGATATAAATAATGCAACAAACGGGACCCTCAATTAGGAAGGTCAGTCATGTAGAACTTTGCTTATGACAAAGAATTTATTTATTTTTTTTAGTACCATTTTCAGTCTAGCAATGATGGCTGCTTTAATTTTGAGACTTCAGTTGCTAGATTTGGGAGAAAACTCTCAGGTGATCCCTGGCTCCCAAATGCCACATTCTGCTCTGGTCACAGGACTGGCTGGCTGCTGGGGACACTCTCAGCCCAGAGCTTCCACTATGTTTGAAAAAGGTGACAAAGATCTGAAGATGTTACCCCCAAAACTATGCCCAGAGCCTGGTCTCAAAGTATCTTCTGGCCATCTAAGAACTGGAATGCTATTCTAGCTACAGTTTCTCTGTCCGAGAACCACGTGAGCCCCAGACTCAGCTGGCAGCCCCAGATCGGTTTCTGGACGGTTCCACAACAAGAAGCCCAAAGTACTTAGCAGGGCTCAGAAGTGGGGAGTCAAAAGGAAACTCGGCTAATCTCCTACATTACAGTTCCCTTTAAAGGCTTCCTCGGGCAGGAAGCCTCAGGAAGCATTTACTGGACTCAGTGGATAGACTCGTTCCAACTGTAAGAAACCAACGACCCAGCTGTGTTCCTGCATAACAGCCTGACTCCTTCCAGAAGGTGACACACCTGTCCTCATCAGTTACATGTACAGCAGGCATAGCTACCAGGTGCTGCACAGCTGAAGCGTAGTCACAAAACCCGTGTAACACTCAGGAACATCCTCCCTGACCAGCCAGCAGCAGCTAATGCCCTCTCCTAACAGCAGAACCTAAATAAACCACTGTTGTAATAATTAGAGATCCATTCTAGGAGTATTTTGTTATGAACTATGAAGCCAATAATTCCACAAACAATGACTTATTTTGTAAAGCCTTTTAGGACTTTACCCACACAATAATAAATAGCAGAGCACATGCAGCCACTAGTTAAATTTAAATCTACACTGGGAGTGTAAATTAGTACAGTCACTTTAAAAAATAGTATGGAGGTTCCTCAAAAATATAAAAACATGATCCAGCAAATTCACTTCTGAGTATTTAACCAAACAACCTAAGTGTCCACTGACACATGAGTGGGTAAAAAAAAGGTACTATGATGGAATATTGTTTAACCAAGAAAGAAAGAGAGAGAGACAGAGAGGGGGGAGGGACAGAGGAGAGAAGAGAAGAGAAAGAAAAAAGGAAGAAAAGAAAATCAGAAAATCCTGCCATTTGTGAGACGGGTAGACCTTTGCTAAGTGAAATAAGACACACAGAGAAAGTCAAATATTGTATGATCTCACTTATATGTGAAGTTAAAAAAATTTTTTTAAAAACCCCACAAACTCTCTTTCTTCACAGAAAAAGAGAAAAAATTTGTGGTTACTAGCATCAGGGCTTGGGGGTTGAAGGAACTGGATGAAGATATTTTAAAAATTAATTAATTAATAATTCAACTGCTTGGTCTCACTGGCCATGTTTCAAGAACTTGGCAGCCACATGTGGCTTGTGGCAACTGTACTGGGCATGACACACTGCCATCCCCGCAGAAATGTCTGCTAGACAGGGCTGCTTTAAAGCAGTGTGCAAACCTTCGAGGATATCACCATTACCAGAGGGCTTTTAAAACACAGACCGGGGTAGGGGGTACCATACAGTTTCTGATTAAGTATGTCTGGGGCGGGGCCTTAGAGTCTGCATTTCCAGCAAGTCCTCAGAGGATGGTGATGCCGCTTATCTGGGGACAATATTTTGGTTCAGAAAACTTTTAACTCATTGGTGACATCAAAATCATTAACCTAACAGGCATATCCCTAATCCCACACAATAATGCTGAATGAGATCGTAATAATCAACCTTACCCAAGCTAAGACTCCCCTGTCACTTCAGTGAGCTACTGAGCCTGCACATGGTTAAAGGTGAACAGAAACAAAAACAGAAGACAATCTAGGTGGCCAATGCACCCAACCTCGAGGCTGCCGTCAAACCATTTCCGGTGGACTTCCACTTCCCCACACAGATGTTTATGGTGAATCAGCATGGAGTAGAATGGACAGCATTCAAGGGGAAAGGAAACACTGAATCCCCTAGCCCGCCGATTCAAGTTGCTCTGCAGCAACCTCATCATGCCTGAGTGTGCTCACATGGCACGGTGCCATCTGCTCTACTCTTGGCCTTTGAAACATGGAGGCTAACTGCAGAATGCTGGGTGGTAGTGACAGCACAGACAGACCAGCTGGATGCAGCCCATCCGGGGGCTTTTTGAGCAAAAGCAAGCACCTTGTGGCCCTGAGGCAAAGAAACAAAACTGTGAAGAGTGACAGGCTCTGGAAGCAGCAGACACCAGGCAAAACATAAGGACAGGAGCTCGCCTGCGTGCAGTCCCGCCTGCATGCAGCCCACGGAAGGGCCGGTGGGGCACGCATGGGTCTTCAGAGCCATATGGTCAGCACTAGCAGCCAGCTCCTCTTCAGCCACAAAAAGCTGGTAATAGACCAGGCACCACGTTCCCACCCACAGCTGCTGGGAAGCCAGAAGCTGCGCAGAACACATGTAAGTTTTTTGTCATAAGCACGTGCAGGATGAACTCTATCACCACTTCCAGCAAACTTCTGAGTAGTTAATAAAGCTCTGCTTCTGTCCAACATTTTGACAGAAGCACCCAGACTGTTTTTAGCTCTGGTAGTTCCTGTAAAGGAGAGGTGAAAGGCTGGAGCATGAAAACCAGGGAACCCTACCCCTATGTGCCTCTTTGGAAAACCGAATTTGAGGTTCACCCACTGCCTCCTTCATGTGAAACCAAGGAGAGATGGCATAGGAGAGGAACTCTAACTGGGAGCTGAAGGCTAACAGTAGCACATGACTTAGCGGTGGACTCCTTCCCTGCTGTCTTATGCTCATTTCCAATGACACTAAAGTGCCACAGACCCAAGGCTCAACTAAGGCCACAGATACCAGAGATGGGATGAGGTAAAGCAAAATGCGGTGAACAGCACAGCTGCCCCAAATAGGGCACACTTACATTAAATATAGGAGACTTCTGTTGGTTGTAACACAGAAATATGCCCGATCAGATTTTTATACGCTTCTGTTGCTTTAAAAATATTTTCTTATTTAAAATGCTTTAAAATTTTTCCTTTAAAAAATGTCTTTAACAGAGAAGAATAGAGTAACAGAGGGGGATGGAAAAGGATATTAAAATGAGGCTGTTTGTTTAGATTCCTAAGTTACACTGCTAACAACAAAGTGATTACAAAAATTACAAAAAACATGAGAACACAGGAAAATGAGTGAGATTATTCATTACATACACAGTGGAGGGAGAAAGGCCAGTCAAGAGAAAACAGCGAGAGCAAACACTGCTTTGCCCCGTGTGTGATGAAAAGGTCACTGGGTAACAACCATCCCCCCTTTGCCCTGAATGAGGCAAGGCAGGGAGAAGCCAAATTAACAGAAACTACATACAATATGACTCGAGACACGGTTGTCCAGAGTGAAAGGACAGTCCTTTAATCCTTAGCTACAGTGGCCAGAAGACATCAGCCTATTCACACCACAGAGGCGATGTCTAGACTAATTATACAGACGCCAATTCTCTCAGTCAATTAGGAATCATAGTCTTGAATGCCATTCTAATGATTACATGTAAAAGAAGAACCTCTTCACTGTCACATATAAATAATTATGCTCTTCATAATTTTATATGGAAAAATTCATTTGTACTTATAGTGATCAATAACTTTTGTTTTGTGGCCAAAAACACAAGGTAAGTAGTGAACTAATTATATCTTAGCATAACAATTTGAAGTTCAAAAGTATACTAATGATAAGTAACTTTGCTGGGTTTATGGAATTTCCCCCAAAGCAGGTATTAAAACAGTGAATTAGAGTAGTTTTGGGTTATTTCAAAGCATAAAGTTTATGAAACAGTAAAGCAAATTCTCATTTAAAGTGATCTGCATGGTCCTCACGGTAAAAATAAAATAGCAAAATATCTAAACATCCACCCAATAAGGGCCAGCACCCCCAAAATATTTATTAGCTTTATGAATGATGAGAGCAATGCTACTTTCAGTTACTCAGCAGTATTTACTGAGCACCCCCACCTACCTGTACATACTTATTGTATTCTATCACCAGCTTCCTAAGATTCTGCGGCTTGAGTGATTTTAACCAAAAATATCCAACTTAATTCACTCCAAAAAAATAAAAGATACTACCTCTTTCAGCAACAATGAAAATAATCAATTATACAAAAATTAGGAGGAAAAATTACAAACAAGCACTAGGCAGATTTTATAGCATAAAGTCAAACATGCAAAAGTATATGTCCCTGGGCTATAAAAAGTGTGCACGCCAAACAAATCTCCTAAAAAGGTGACAAGCATGGATCTCTACTCCTCTGAGGATGCAAAAATTAGTTAATGTCTGAATCTCCATTTAACTTCCCAGAGAGAAGCAAGAAATGGCCCACGCGACCTTCAGGAGGACTCCACACCCCAGATCCCTTCAGGAGCACACCACTGCAGCAACACTCAGCGCGCAGGCGGGGCACTGCCAGCCGGCCACGCGCCACTAAACAGCTCTCCTTCGGGAGCAGGTCCAGAGAGGCAGCCCTAAGAGGAAATGCAATGACATTAGATGGCCTGGAAGGAAGTGACATCTACTGAAGGGCAACAAGTGGACAGTGGCTTCTCTAGGAGAAATGCCTAAGAAGTTCTGAGACACTGGGAAGAGCGAGAAGAAAGGAGAGCACAGAAATCTTCCCTCCAACAATAAGGTGCACGCTCAGGGTCATAAAAAGAGCTCTCCAGGCTCTTAAATAAGTATAATTATATTATTTTATACATATAAACTCTCAATTCTTGATTATTAACATTAAGAGGCAGACAGTAAACAAGTCAAATTCTCACATACCCACACGCTCTGCCAATAGTCCCTGCCTTCTTTCACAGCTAAGAATTATTTCAGCAAGAGGCCACACTGGGTTGCTTCGCTTCCTTCCTCACCTTATGTTTCAATGCTGAGAAAGGAAGTAATTACACGAGGAAAGAAGGCAGGACGGGGGTGGAGGAAGATGCCCAGTGCTGGAGAAATCCATGCAGTAGCTTCGTTAAGTCCCCCTCCAAGGATAGCAACTATGCCTTTGAACCTTAGGAATTCTCCTTGCTCTTCCATTTGAATAAGTGAAGACCAGGGCACATGCTTACTTAGCTCACGGAGCTCCTACATTTGCCTCATGGGCTGTTAAAACTGCACACAGACAGCACCGGCAGAGGCAGCAGGCGAACGGCAAGCTTGGAAGCCATACCCCACCTTCCAGCTCTCCTTACTTAACCACTTGAAGCATTTTGCTCTCACCAGACAGAGGAGGGTATCAATAACGCGAGTTCTTTCTCCTCATCCTTCACCCTGATGTCATGGTATATGTGTAGCGCGGTCCTTCAAAGTCTGTAAGCTGTGGGGTGTCTTAACTTTGCCCTCCACAGTACTGGTGCAGGGGGCTTCAGGGAGAAGGATAAGAATGCATCTCAATTTCCTGAAGAAAGAGCAAGGTTTGGAGGGGGACAAGCATTTCCAATCAGAGAAGAATCAGGTGATTAGAACAGAGAATGTGTAGGCAGGAAAAAAGGGCTAAAGAAGCAGCAAAACTCTAGACAAAAAGAGAGCTCACTGAAAACAGCTGGAAAAGAAGTCCATGAGCTTAGCTAGTGGTCAATCATGTCAGAGTGGTGTTTTGTCCTATTAAGTGACAAAGAGAAAGAAAAACTGAAATGGAAAAGAGATTCTCAAGGTTTTATAGAAGTTTAAGAAATCATATATACGTAATATTTTGTATTATATGTAAATATATATGTATTCTACTCAAGGTTGCAAATTCTTATTTAAACTCTTATTAAACTTCCAGTCAAGATGGCGGCATAGGCAGACATGGCTCGGCTCTTCACATAACCCCATCAAAATTGCAACTAAACTGTAGAACATTCATCACTCAGAATTGTTAGATGTCGAGTTGAATGGAAGTCTTGACAACTACGGAATTAAAGAAACCACATCCATTCAGACTGGAAGAAAAGGTACAGACATGGAACTGGCTAGTCCCTCACCCACGTGTCTCAGGAGCAAGGAGTCCCAACCCCACACCAGGCCCCCCAGCCCAGGATTCCAGTGCCAGGAAGATAAGTCCCCACAACTACTGGCTTCAAAAACCAGCAGGGATTGGACCAAAAACTATGAACCATAAAATGGCAAAAAATGCATATCTATCAACAATTGAATCTAAAAAACAAACAGAGCCCTGGCTGGTGTGGCTCAGTGGTTGACTGCTGGCCTTCAAACCAAAGGGTCACTGGTTCAATTCCCAGTGAGTGCACATGCCTGGGTTGCAGGCCAGGAACCGCAGGAGAGCCAACCACACATTGATGTTTCTCTCCCCCTCTTTCAACCTCCCTTCCCCTCCCTCTAAAAATAAGTAAAATCTTTCAAAAAATACATACATACATAAATAAATAAATAAAATAAAAGACAAACTAAGCAAACAATAAGATCAGAGACAGAATCATGGATACAGAGAGCATTCTGATGGTTGCCAGGTGGGAGGGGGGTTGGGGGAATGAATGAAGAGGTGAGGGGATTAAGAAATACAAATAGTTACAGAATAGCCCTGGGGATGTAAAGTAAGAGTATGAAATGGAGTAGCCTAAGAACTTATATGCATGACCCATGGACATGAACAATGGTGGGGGGACTGCCTGAGGGAGTGGGAGGGGGTCGTTTCATTGAGGGGGGCAAAGGAGGAAAAATCAGGACAACTGTAATACCATAATCAATAAAATATAATTAAAACTAAGTACTTATTTTATTTAAAATTTTTTTATCTAAGCAGGTAAATTAAGTGGAGCTTATGAACATTAAAAAAAAAAACTATCAAGAATGCCAGTCAGAGAAAGACAAATACTACATGATTTCACTCATATGTGGAATCTAATGAACAAACTGAACTAACAAGGAAAATAGGAACAGACTCATAGACAGAGAGCAGGCTGGTAGTTCTGGGGGGAGGGGTGGGTGCAGGGCAGAGGCAGGGCTAGGGGGTGTAGGGATCTAGCAAAAAAGAACCAGGACTCATGGACATGGACAACAGTGTGGTGACTGTGGGGGGAGGGGTGTGTGTGGAGGTGGAAGAGGGTATAAGGGGGATAAATGGTAAAGGAAAAAATATAATACAAATTTTTTTAAACGAATTTCACATCACATTAAATATCATCTTTTTAAAGTTTTATATGAATTTCCAGGAAACATCTTCTTTAAGAAACAGCATCAGTATATGCACACTGCAATTAGAGTGAGACAAAAGTAGGTTTAGAGTTATTCGTATGAAAAATAATATAACAATGAATCAATAAGAATAAACTCTGTGTTTTGCATACTCACAACTTTAAACGTACTTTTGCCCCACCCTGTATACTGATGTTATCTCTCTCCTATTCTAGGGTTTCTAAATCTGAGCTACATGCATCCCCAAAGACTTCATGGATAATTTTACCAGGATCCACAAGCTTGCTGAAATTAAAACTGTCACGTGCACATTTCTAGGGATCACGAACTCAGCTTCCACCGTATTCTTTAGAAAGGTCAGTGAGTTACAAAAGGATGAGAAAAGCTGCTCGAAAAAAATGTTGTACATAGGTAAGTACTGCACCTCATAGAATATTATCTCCTACTGTATACTCCACACGCCACACTTGTGTACACAAACACACACACACACATGCACATTGTCTAGGACGAATTGTCAACAGCTGACTTAGATATACATTTTTGCTATTAAATCAATTCTGTTTGAAAGTTCTATTATAAATGGTCAGAGACCCCCTTTTCAACATTGGCTCCTGCAAATGACCTAGTTATGACTTGGAAAGCGACAGGTTCAATCTGCCCCCACGTTATTTTTTCCACAGCCTACCAGCATTCTGAAATGCGCACAACTGAAGTCTCCCACTTAGAAATAGACAGTGGAAGGATTAATACACCACACTGCTAGTTCCTCTTAGCACAGAGCAGGACTCCAAGAAAAGGGATTCTAGAAGAAGTCCGCTGTGGTTGGTGGGGCTGGCAAGAAAGAGATCAAGGGACTACAGTCTCTGAGCTGAGAACACAACACCATGGAGAACCAGTTTCTCCAGCTCCACCCATCGACCTTGCCGTGTGCGGGTTCTGGACTACAGGATCAACAGATTCGTTCACGGGGTGACCTTGCATGCTTACTTCCTAAAACCAAAAATAATACCGAACTGCCAATTGCAGGCAGCATTTTATGATAACCTGCGAACTGGTAGGTACCATCCGATAGCTATTGTGTAATTCGTAGCTGTCAGACTCAAAAATACTACATGTATATTTTTTCAAACCCAACCTTTCAAATGATGAGATGGTAACAAACTGATAAATGTACATGAATTAAAAAAATAAGCTATTGATCAAAGCCTCTGTATTATAAATACATTTATACTTTGTTAAAATGCAAACAGCAAGTTGTTTTGACATTGTCACAAGATAAATTCGTAACAGAAAGATGATTTATTTTACATATTCCCTCTCATAGTTTAATTTCATACAAGCCATGCACAAGAACTTTTGCATAAGGTATGACAAATAATCTATGAAAGAGGAAATAACTAGAGACTTCAAAACAGGAAGGTGTTGAAAGACTGGTGAAGGTCATTCTTATGAGTTGGGATAGTTAAGTTTTCTCATTCATCTCAACAATCTATTATGTCCGTAGGAAAGTGTTTCAATTTATTATGCGTTGAAAAAACTGCTTAATTTTCTTCATTACAATTGGATCTGCATATTTTGAGAATGCATTATTTTATGTAGATCATGGTGCTTAATTCATTTATAGTAACACTTATAGAAATCCCATCAACATACACCATCTGCATAAAATTTTAAAACATTGTATTAACTTGTATTTAGAACATTCTCTTTGATAAAGAAATTACTGAAATCACTAAAAAACCTAGCATTTCTTGTTCACTGTAATTTCAAATTCATATACCAGCTAAGTAATAGGAAATAATCTGTTTTTAAAAAATACCGTTTTGCCATAAAACTTAAGTTTACTGCCTGCCTAGCCATTTCCGATACATTAAATGACAAGCTACGGTCACATTAAAGCCTGAAACTGCAGGCAAAACTGCTAATACCTCAAAAAAAGATTTTACATGGCAGTTAAAAGTTCAAAGTATAAAGTGAAACTACTACATTCAGAGACCCACACTTATGAAAGGCTTACACAGAGCTGGCTCTCAATGTTTGCACAGAGCAAAAAGATATGCTTTGTATTTCTTGCACAAAATGATGAGTGCTTAACCCTCAATATGAATGGGTCTCAAAATGAAAAATATTGTTATGTTTAAGGTTCTAGCAATATCTATATATGGGTTTTGCTGTAAGAATAAAATTATTTTTAATATTAAGAAAGCTTCACGTTAAAAGCTTAATGCCCAGAGATTGTTTTATCATTGATGCAGAATGTAATTCATTTTATAAGGTACAGTAGTCTTTCCTACACAGTGGTATTTGGTAGAAGAATCAGTATAAGTATGCACAAAATTCACATTTTCCTGAGTTTTGTATGGTTATTTTTGAATTACAATGTGGTTACATATCTATGTGTGTGAGTGTGTATTTTAAAATATATATAAGTATATATATTTTAAACTTTTTGTATATTTTTAAGTATATCTTTTTTAAATATATAAAAATATATGTATTTTTTAAACTTTCTTCCACCTCCCATATACTTAATACAAAATACTACAAAATGCAATAAAATCCTTCCAATTTAAAGATATTGGAAGAAAATTTTCTAACTTGAGAAAGTAGTCATAGTAATAACTGAAAAATGATATGCAAAAATGAATGTACAATTATAGGAGCAAAACAGAAAAATAACATAGCTCCTTATAGGATGGTCTACTTTAATTATGCTAAACTGTACCATGTAAATGAAAAGAGCAACATGCCCTGCTGAACAGAGCTGAAGAGCTTGCAAAAAATTTCATCAGATGCAATTTTTTTAATCTTTAGTTAGGCACAAGACCTGAGGGGGAAAAAAAATACCTGCCTCAACAGTGACCTCTAGTGGAAAAGTGTTATAATGTCTATCTCCAAACCCCGCCCCAAAACTTTAAGACTGAAAAGAAATAGGAAAACATTTACAAAACTAACACTTCCAAACACCCTAAGAAGCAGGGGTCAGATTAAAGATTAAAAAAAAAAAAAACCTTAGCTAACACTAGCTTATAAGAGAGGGTAATCACAAAGGCAGAATGCAGGAGCTGGGCAGAGACAGAGGAAGACAGACTTTGGAATAACTATTGTTTCCTTCTTTAGAAACCCAAAGCCAGAACTTGCGTGTATCATCTCCGTCCACTGGGATTTGGCACAACTCATCGCCTACCAGTCCATTAATCCACCGGTATTAACAGAGCACCTAGTACATGTTCACCATGCTCTGGCACTTTTGGGGGGATGAGAGAGTAAGATACAAAACAGCATCAGACAGTGCTCCTCACATCAAGAAACATGTAAAATATAAAATACAGTTAATTATATGAAGAAATTAGTCAGTAATTGTGGACCTTAAATTATGTACATAAAACAAGTTAGTAAGCGAAGGAGTACAGGCCTAGCAGCCGTGAGACACAGAGAGTAAAGAAGGCCCACGAGGTCATGGGGCAGAAGAAGCACCGCGGCTCCTCAGGGTACCAGCCTGTCCTACGTGCGGACTGCCAGGTGTCCACGAGGAGTGCCATCCCAGCACACCATTTCTCAAGTCTGAAAGGGCCCCAGTAACTCCAGAGTTGCTGCGACACCAACTTCTGGGACGTAAGGTAGCTTCTCTAGAACTCTCACTGTCCGGTGCATTTGAAATGAGCCCATGAGTCAGAAACGGAAGTTTGCACCTCTGCTCAAGCCCCCATCTGGGGAAGCCGGAAGACACCAGAAACAGTCCAGTTCCCACCTGACCACTTCTCCTTAGGCCAGCTTTTCCTCCCCATCACCAACTGCTTCCTTCTATCAAATGCTTTATATAGGTAATTACTGGGAAGCCACTATGTGCTCAGCCAGAATAGGATATGAACGAAAACAAGGACATAGTCCTGCTTTCAATAAAGCCTAAGATGTATTTGGAGAGAGAGAGAAGAAACAAGAAGCAATAAAAGAACAAGGAAATGCAACACCGGTGTGAACAGTCTATGAGTAGCAGGACTTTGGGGAAGAAAGATTTCAAGTTGGCCAGGGCAGTCAGGGAGTCTGGGGGGGGAGAATCAGAGCAAGACCTTTGCAGAATAGAAGGGAGGGGGGAAAGTGGCCTGGAATAGAGCTGGGCTAGGCACAGGAAAAGAAGGCAGAGAAATCTTCCTGCAGCAGCACATGGGGAGAAAAGGCTGACTGTAGGATGTGGGGCCAGAGCAGAGCTGGATCAGAAAGGTGTGCAAACGTCTTCTACTGGATGTGTGCAGTATCGCAGGGAAAGTGGTGTTTCTGGAGGGGCGGCCTGGTGGGCTTTACTCTGCAAACCATTTCCATTGGGCCAGGGAGAACCTCTGTTGGGTTCCCAGATTGTACCTGCTTGGTCACAGCAGAAGGAAAAGATTCGCTTGATACTCTGCCCTCTGCCTCCTTAAATACATCCTGCACATGCATGTATTTAGGCAAGCGGTTGCAGGCAGGGCAATTTCCCACTGACTTCTCAGTCTGCAAAGTTCTTCTCCAAAGTTCATCAACACTGGCCCAGTCCACCAGGTGTAAATTTCAACAGTGTCAGTATAATAATGCTGAACGTCTACAGTGATTAGTTTGACGATTCTGAAATATGTTTAATGAATGATAATTTAGAAAACCTCAATAATTTCTGCTCACAAAATCTTGGAGAATTTAAGGATCATCAGCCCACTTTCACCTTCCTCGTGTCCTCACTTGTATTGCACCGAGTAGACCCATCAATGTCAAAACCACAAAGAGGGAAAGCAAGTTAACTCAGTGCCGTAGTGTTCAAACGGTCCCGTAGATACTGACTCAAGTGCGTGGAGTCAACTGGTGTCCCCAGATCAAGGCCCCAGTACGAGCAAGCTAGTCATCCATTCCTTAGGTCCATAGTAGAAATGTCAGGGACTGGAACGCTGAGAGAAAAACACAAGTACTTTCGCAAGCAGTGCTGAGGGGTTAGCTTTTGCGTCCCAGTGGTGTTAATGCAGCGCTGTCAGCCAGTCCCTGCTAAAAACCACAGAAAGTGAAAGACACTGATTACAACCGAAAGTGACAGGAGGGTGTGCTCGGCCACTTACACATAATGCATATTTATATTGCCATCAAATGGACATATTTACTATAAACACTTGAAAAACCTTTGCAAAGCCATTCATTTAAATGCCAGAAAAATAGTAAAAGATGCTAATGTGACCTTAGCGGAACAGACCAGGTGTCACTGACACTACTCACAATGGCAGGAAACAGAATTTACCAAGACGATTAATTAGAGTTTACTGGATAAGAGTGTCTCAAATGGGGAAAAAACAGAGAAAAAAACAGGGAAGGAAGAAATATGAAGTTTGGATCCATTCAGTCAAACTCTTCACAGACACAATTTAACTCTGTATTTGTGTCTCTAAATTAATCCCTTATCACAAGCCTGGAGTAAGAAACTGATCCATCAATCCCTGAAATTTCTATCTTTATGAACATGTAAAAAGACGTAAACTACTACCACCTGAAAGAATTCTGAAGAACAGATCAACTAACGATATAATAGGAATAAAGCACGTTTTGCTTTTTTGCTTAAATGTAAAGTGTTTCATAAGAAATATCCTTAGGAACTATGTGGTACATAGCTCGAGGGGTTTCTGCTCACGAAATCTTGGGGAACTGAGGGATAATGCCGTCCGCCCTCCCACACAAACAGCAAATCCCCTCTGACTGGGCTCCGACTCTCAGTGGACAGCAGAACCATTTGCTACAAAAACAATAAAAACAGCAGCATGTTACCTGTTACAGGTAGCCCTCACTTTCATTTCTGTGGCCCCCGCTACTCAGATGTGACAATTGTGCCACTCGGCTTTTGCTTTACAAATACGTACTTTTTGCTAGAAATGACCTGCCTGTCTCCTTCACACGAGGGGCCCTGCCACTCTTAATTCTCAGTAATCAACAGCCCTGTGACATTGCTTCGAGCTGTATATAATGCACATACACACATAAATTCATGACACAAATCCCTCAACATGACATTCTGCTCAATTTCATTGGACTCGGAAAGCTCCCGAACAAATTCTTGCCACATGATTAGAAAATCACTCGAGTCTGCAGGAAATATGGCAAGCACAAAGAAGTGACAGTCAATTAGGAATGGAAAAGGAGAGTGGGTCCCTGTCATTAAAATCTTTAAAGCCACAGCTCTAAGAATAAAATGTCCCAAATCATCCACACAAGATATTCTTATACAAGCCGGTATTAAATCTACTGTGTGTTAACCACACCATGACACTGCCAATGCCCAATAGAAACTAGACTCAAGAATTTTAAAAAGCCCTGGCTGGTGTAGCTCAGTGGATTGAGCGCGGGCTGGGAACCAGAGGGTCCCGGTTCGATTCCCCGTCAGGGCACATGCCTGGGTTGCGGGCCAGGTCCCCAGTGAGGGCCATGTGAGACGCAACCATACATTGCTGTTTCTCTCCTTCTCTGTCTCCCTCCCTCTCTCTAAAATAAATAAATTAAAAAAAAAAAAGTTAAAAAAAAAAAGAATTTTAAAAAATGCAGATTCAAATTTGCATAATTTAGGCAACTTTATTTTTTCTTTTATTAAACAAGGAAATTTTCAAAAGGTAAATCTTCCCTTTTAAAGAGGAAGTATAGATGAAAGCAAAAAACTTTTACTCTAATTTTTTTATTATTCTTTTTCATGAAATACTAATGAACTGCCCGGCAGTTCAGGTCACTGCAGCATTTATCATCCCTGAACGGGACCATTTCTGGAGAAACAATGTCATTTTCTTTCTCAAGTTTACACACACCATAGGAAAGAATCCTCAAACTAGAGCAAAGTACAAAATATGGGAAGACAATATGCTCATGTAACTGGTGTCACCAAAACAAATTTTAGGATTCCCCAAACACACATTTGTCATTAGCGTTTTTAAGGAAACAGGAGTCAGCAGTATTACCTACAAGTCAGAAACTGTGAAGCAAATGATAAATTCAACTCACTTGTTAGCTTGTTGTGGCTGAGGACCAGCTGTGTGATATGGGCTAAGGAGACTGCAAAAGAAAAAAAAATCACAGTCAGTTAATGTACCCAAATTACAGCTACACTCCTACAAGGTAAAGTGCTAAATCATTTTCACAGTTTGAAGTGTTACCACTCACAAAAATAGACTCAAGGATTCACATAACGCTGTCTGTTAAACATTAAACCAAATTAAGAAAAGTCATGCAATTAGCAGAGCAATCAGCACAGCAAGTTAGAGCTAATGAGATTAATGTCGCAGGACCAGACATTTCAAGGGCCAGTTAGCTCTGCTCAGAGACCCGTTTCTGCTGGCCCAGCCTCAGCGATCTGTCTCAATAAACTGCCAGTCGGAGACCGGCCCAGAGTGTGCAGGGGCTCCAAGCCCTCACCGGAGCTAAAACCCACTAGATCAGGACAAAAAAGCTCCCAAAATGGAAGAATTGCAGCACCTTACTTCATCTATGTCCACTGTCAACCCAGAAATCCACCTATACAATATCAGATTCAGAAACTGAACAATTTTCCTCTAAAAAAGTTTGGTTGACATTTCAATGCACCTACAGACTGTGCACCAGTTTTCAAACATCATGGAGGTTTAACCTGCTGAACAAGGTTGGATTTGCTTAAAAGATGGTTTTTCCAACTATAAAGAAAACAAAAATTTGTACAGATCCACCAAAACAAAATGGCCCAACAAAAAAAGGACCTGCTCTTCATTTTATGTTGGGTTATAAAACTTTACCACGTGATCAGTATACATACATCACTCATTCACACACACACACACAGAGTATATCACTGCAACTGAAAAATGCAGTAGAGTTGTTTCCTTAAGGAGATGAGAAGGCAAAAATTCTTTTCAAGGGTCACAGTGTTAAACCACCCCAGGCTTAGAAAAAAAATGTGTATCACTCCTGAACACAACTATTGACAATCACAAAGCTATAAGAAACTTCAAAATACAGAAGACCTATTTTTTTTTTTTTTTTTTTTGCACTGAACCATTGAAATTTAAACTGCTGGCCTGGTACCCCATAAACTTTGGGACATCCGTACAAAGACATTCTCCCATGGGACCATGACACAGCCGTCAATGTCAAAACTTAAGATGATATGTCATTGCGGCTTAATCCTCAGCCCTCATCAGAGTCTCACCAAAGATCATATCATTGAGAGAGAAAGATCCAGGCCAGAATCCATGTTGCAGGTAGCTGCCAGGTCTCTTCAAGCCACCCTTACCTGAAGTTTCTCTTTTCTCAACATTAACGACCATGGCAATTGTGAAGCTTGCAGGTCACGTTATTTTGTATTATACCCTCCATATGGATTCGCCGTTTCTTGTTTAGATTTATGTTAGGCATCTTTAACAGGAACATGGAAGAAATACTTCTTATACAAGCACCCCATTAGACGGCACACGATTTCCATTTGATCACTTACCTTGATCACTTATGTCTGCTGGGCTTGTCCACTGTCAATTTATTCTTTTCCCCTCTGTGATTAGTATTTTTGTGGGGCAGGGGGGAGGGAGGATTTTATAAATAAATATTCTGTTCCAGATGCATTTCATGGTCTCCAGCCAAGGTAATTTTGACCCCCGCGGGACATTTGGCAATGTCTGGGAACATTTTTGATTCCGACAACTATGGCCACTAAAAATTGTAAACTTTCATATGTGGCTTGTATTATATTTCTTTTGGATAAAACTGCTCCAAAGCAGTAGCACCAGAAACTAGGGGCCAGGGATGCTGCTCAGCATCCTACAGTGCAGCCCCTACAGCAGACTCATCCAGTCCAAAACATCAACGGTGTTGCTGCTGAGAATCATAATTTATTTATTTATTTTGTATGGCTTCGTGGTTTCCCATCTCAGTCGATGGGTTATGGTCTATCATCGTTATGGACGCTGATGCCCAGACTGACCCAGCTGGCCGGCGGGAGCCCGTCCAACCTGGCTGCGGAGTCCCTCTGGCACGTCCCATCACTCAGAGCACTTTCTCGCTTTCTGGCATAAGACAGTCAAGCTCATCTTGTGCTTTTTTTGCCACAGCCTTGGAATCAGCCATTTCTGTAATGAGCTGTGGTTCCTTTTTTGTGGAAAGTGTATACATAAGCCAAAATTGGGGCACTAGATGAATGCACTGCCATCTAGGGCTCAGTATCCTCAGCCCCTCACAGTGGAAGTGCTGGAGTACTCGTGAATGTGCACGCACACACACACACACACCCATATATTGACTTCGCTATTTTATATTTCTGAAAACTATGAGTTCACACCAACAAATCCAATTCCAATACAGCATGACCTCATTCATTCAAGCTTTCTTCCTTTCCATATGTGCAATTCCCTTCCCTAAGAGTGAGAATCCGGCTTCCATTACCTTTAACCTACTTACTTATTTCATCAATAGCTCTCTATGTAACTGCACAGAATCATCTTACAGCTCTACCCTCACCTGCAGGGAAATACAGAGGTCTGATTCTGATTCTTGGTCAAGAGCAGGACAAGGAGGTTAGCTAGAGATGTGTAATGTTCTGTTTAAAGTTTAAAATGCCCTAAAGCCCCCAGGGCCACCTCATTCACATTTAGGGACATGCAAATGAATGGCTTACGTCAGGCTACAGGTACAAGACCAGTCGGGCATAGAGGACACTGCTGGACACTTCTGACTAGGCTCTCCAGAAACCCTGATTTTTTAATATGTCTTAAGGGTTCACATCTAGAGATGAAATATGTTCTGAGCAGCTAAGAACCCACCCTAAGGAATCACCACTGAGCCTCTCAGGCCCCTGAGGCTCACCTGTTCCCTTATTCCTGCTAAACCATGTGTGAGTAGACTCTGGATTCTTCCGAGCCCTGACAACTATCCAGTGTAGTGATGCAGGAACCGATCTCCGCACCACCTGGACACCTATCTGCTCAGACACACCCTCCACATCTGCCTCCACCCTCCTCGCCTGCCCGGCTTCGGATCTTCCCCCCAAGGCTCGTCACCCCACAGACGCTCTCCTCACCCCACTCAGGTTCTGACCCCTGCTCTAAGTCACACTTCTCCTTCTCTTTCTCTGTCCCATGTCCTGGGTTTAGGACTAAACAACTACGGGAGGGGGAAGAAAAAGGAAAAGTAGGAGAAGATTATTTTTGTGGTTTTTAAGAGTCAAAACGGTGTCTTCTCACATGACATTTAAGATTTTAGACACTGCAGAACAGCTCATACATTTTTACGTATCAGTTATAACTTTCTTGTCCATCAAATAAAGCATTCCCTTATCTCTGTTATCTCTGATAAAGAAAATCTCAAGGAACTACCCTCCTACCTAACAAGATGATATGGACTCATAGTTGAGATTATGACCAGTTTCAGGTGAGAACCACAAATAATAATGGTTACACAAAACAGGAGTTTCTCATTTACATGGAGGCAATCCAGGGGTTCCTTGTATCTTGTTGCTCAATCACCTCCAACCCATGGACCCCTATGGCTGCCTGAGCTCAGCCATCACATCTGTAGTCCCTTCAGAAGACAGAAAGGAAAAAAAAAAGCCTTCCTCCATTAGGAAACTTCCAAGAAGTTGCACAGGACACTGCCACTTATAAGCAATTGATTAACATTTTGTAATACAGTCATGCCTCGCTGCAAGGGAGGTAGGGAAATGCAGTCTGAATTCCAAGTGACCATGTGCGAGCTCAGATTAGGGGTTTTATTACTGAGAAAGGTGGGGCAAACTGAAACTAGTAGACTACTCCATTTACATGTCACAGAAATCAGTTGTGATTGCAAAAGAACACTGATAGTCCTATACTCCTGCCTTAATTTTTCCTAAAATACCACAAGTTACTAATTAAAAAGAAAGAAATTTTGCTCTTCTCCTAGCTAACATTCACAATGAAAGATTTAATTAGGGAGAGCTGGTTCTATCCAATCATTTCACTGTGTCATTTCAACAAGCATTTACCAAGAAAGAAAGTGTTAAAACTTGTTAGTTTCTTTTTTTTTAATAGAGAACAAAAATCCAGTTGTGGCCTCAGCTGATCACATCATTAGAATGTATTTTTATCTTTCTCACTGTTGTTACAGGGCTACATGCTAAAGTAGGTAAGAGGGAGAAAAAGTAGAGGAGAAAAGAAAAAGTTAATAAAAAAATCCTGGAGGAAATATTTAGGGCAACAAAGGACTCCGGGCTCGGCTACAGGGAGAGGAGTAAGGCTGAAGAGAATCAAAATCACAGGATCACTCACTCACAGAGCGCGGCACCGCAGAGCGGGCAGAGCAGCGCGGGGCGCGTTCAGAGCTGCCGCTCCCTCCCACCCGGCCACGGTGATGCGCGTGCGCCTCATCCGCAAACTGCGCTGTGAAAACAGAGGGAAGGAGCATTTTCCTAACCAGGTGAGGCATTGCTTGCCGGCAATTGTCAGTTTGGCTCAAATAAACTGAGAAAAATTCTTCAAAAAAGAAAAAGGAGGGGAGAAAAGGTACACCAAGATAGATAAATTATTTTAAAGTACAAAAGCCACTCTAGTCAAACCCGTTGGGAAATGGGAGCGGCGCACCCGGTGGCCTGAGCTGCTAACCCGAGTCGCACACCAGGAGACCTCCTCCTGTGTCAACAGACACCGAGGGTCCTGCTGGCCATCAACTGTCTAGCATGAGCACCGCCATCAAATAAAGCATTCTGTTTAAAATTCCTAGAGCAATATTAAACTATTCTTCGCCCAGCCATTTTCAAAGTAGAGCGAATTTCCAAAGGCAACCAAAGGCTAAGAGGCAAGCGGACACGCGCAGCTGAGCGCTGCTGCCGTGCTGCCATCCTGTCTCCGGCCTTTGACTCGGGGTTTGGGTGAACGCTGTCTCAGGCCAAAATGAACGGGGAACAGAACCATTGGGAGGGAGGTGTTTGTGAGAAAAGGGGTGGTGGGGTGAGGATGCTGGCACTGTATACAGGGCCAGTGATCATTTGCTATCTAGACAAAAAGGAAATCAGCAGGAAAATGCACAGAGAGGACCTGGTTTGTTCAAAAATTTCACAAGGCAACCAAGGGGTCACTGACTGGGTATTCATGGAGTACAGTGAGAGAGTGCCAAGTCTCTGCCACGGAGACCCACAGGAAAGTAACCTCCCCCGTACACCCTGGTTAGCCCGGGGCAGCCTTGCACTGTGTCTGCTGCCCCTCTCAGAACCACCCCGGTTTGGGTGACAAACTGCAGTCACTCATTGTAGGGAACACAGAACATGCGCCCAAACCCTAAAATGCGAGGTACAAAAGGACTGTGGACAAAAGACAACGCATCAGCAAGAACAATGGCAGTTCAGGAGGGAACGTTCCTTCTTGTGGGATGGATGAGACACCCAGCAATGCCGCAGGGCAGAGGCTCACCAGGGCCTGAAGCTAGACTTGGAAGACAGGGAAACTGGAGGCTATGAGCAGCCACAGCTTCCATCGCTGAGCAAAGAGAGGAAAACGGGGAAGGTACAGGACTGCAGGGGCAGCCAATGTTTTAATGAAATAAAATCAGAAAAATCAAAGGACTAACTAAACACTTCAAGAAAAAGAGTCATCTTTTCTAGATAACACATGGAGCAAGATATTATTATTTAAAATACGTTGGTTTTGTCCTTCTTCTTCAGCATAAAGTAGACAGCATCAGAAGAGAAAAATAAGCATGACGAAATCCACAGCCCCCTAAGATGAAATTATAGACTTGCTTTCAAAATAGCCCAACATATCACAAAGATGTGGCACACTGGAAATTGTCTCTACAGTTTCATTTTGGCAAATTAGAAAGCAAATTATTCCTCTGGTAGCACTTTAGAGAGGGTAGAAAGTTCTGGCTTTACAGCATGACATTTACTTCCAGAGGAAAAAGCACGGCTCGGATGACACCAGGGGAATGAGACTTGGAAACACGCAAAGCGGTGGGAGGTGCGGAAGTCCCTGCCATCTTGTCCCAGGTCGGAGCGGCCGCCTCTGGGGTGCAATGAAAGGTTCTGAAACATCCCCCACGAGAACTGGATTGCAGCCGCCAGGTCACTTCACAGGCTGCGCTGTGCTGCTATCATCAGAAGGCAAATGGTTTACCCCTTCTTGATAGCTCTCGGGGTACCAAATAGTGCTGTTTGAAGAGCCCCCCCCCCCCCGGGATATTCAGAGAGCCACCTTGTTTGACAACTGCAGGGGACACCATTCAAATTCTGTGCTATCCCAGGAATTACACTGCAAATAGTACCATATGTTAATTCATTTCCTCCCAAAGGTGTAGACCAAATAGAATTAATTTGAACTTAAAATGAAGGATGGTACAAATGGCTTTTCCATTTTGGCTCCCCGGTAGGTTAGACACAGCAACAGCCCTAAATAACCCCGATCAGGGACTCCACGGGGATGCGGGAGCCGGCCAGGTGTCAGCGTCAGGAAGCAGTGCTGACCAATTTGGGTTTTGCGTCTCCACATTGCATGATTAAAATGCCTGCCCATGTCACATGGCTGAAGTTATTTCACCCTTGGTAGTAGGATATAGATTCAGATCTTCTTAAATATGCAGCTTCTGACAATAAATTAAAGTGCAGACAATAAAATGTTTGGTACCAAGATATAATACAAATATCATATTCATCAACATGCTCAGAATCAGAAAAACATTTCTTTCAAATTCTGTTCATACTTTAAAACTTCAAAGAGAAAATCGCCATGGTATGAAAGCCTTTCCTTACTTCACAACTAATTATTTTGGAGAGTTGGAAACTCTTTAGGAGCAAGTTTTCAAAACTGATTACTTGACTGAATTCTATTTACAGATTAAGGGTCTACCAACCATAATTAATTGCTCTTTCACTCACCAGAAAGCAATTTATCATATGCAACCCTTGGGGAGGTTGTGACACTTCTTTCTATATGTAAATAAGCACAGAGAGTTCACCAGTGAGAACCTCCCACGAGCTGGTCATTGACGGGGGGGCTTTGCACCATCTGGGACATTAAGTTAAAAGACAGCAGACCCAGGGTTCTGTGGTATTAACAATGTGGAGCCCATGCTATTCCCAACCAAGCACATCTTATGTGACGACAAACTGCATCTCTGAAGCCGCCTGGGGAAATTAAAGCAAAAAACATAGTAAGCTACCTGAGATGCACAGTCTTTAACTGCTCATGAAGTTTAAGGAGGGCAAAATTATCAAATACTCCGTAAACTGTGGCCATTTTGCAAGACTACCTGGCTGATATAAGCGGGATAGAACATGAGGGAAGCACAGGTACTGCCCTCAACAACCTTACTCTGTAATACAGGTGCCCCCTTTTACCTGCAGTTTTGCTTTGCAGTTTCAGTTACTCACAATCAAACGCAGCCTGAAATGTTAAATGGAACATTTCAGAAATAAACAGTTCATAAGTTTTGAAACTGTCCACTACTCTGAGTCACATGAAATCTTGCGAGTCCCACTCGGCCCCGCCTGGGACATGAGTCACCCCTCTGTCCAGCATCTCCACGATGCAGACGCTCCTGTGCTTTAGTCACTTCGTGGCTGTCTCCGCTATCCGATGACCGCCGCAGTGTGGCAGTGCTGTGTCCAAGTAACCCTATTTCACTTAACGACGGCCACGGGTAGTGATAACTGCAATTCGGATATTCCTAAAAGAAGCCCAAAGTGCTTCCCTTAAGTGAAAAAGTGAGTACAGTAAAATATTTTTGAGAGATCACACTCACATAGCTTTTATTGCAGTTATTGTCATGATTGCTGTTATTAGCTATTCTTAACTTCTTACTGTGCCAAATCATTAAACTTTATCACAGGTAAGCATGCACAGGAAAAAACATACAAAAAGGGTTCGGTACTGTCCGTGTTTCAGGCATCCACTGGGTCTTGGAATGCACGCTCTGCAGGAAAGGGGGGACTACTGCGTATGACAGGCAAAGAATTAATGTTCTTAATACATAATGATTTTCCCCATTGGTAAAATGGGAAAAAATATGCTGCTCCTCAAATAAAGGATAATGTCAGTAGTATCTGGTACAGAGTCGGTACTCAAAATGATGGTTATGATCAATAGTTAGAAAATTCTGCATTTGCTCAGCTGACACGCAGGCCACTTTGAAGATCTCACCTGGGGAGCTCTGTGGGGCAGGGGGGTGGGGGTAAAGAGTCTTACAGTCTTTGGGGGGGCCACGGTGGTGAGGGTTTGTGGGTGCCATCTAGGTTACGTCCATTTGCTGGATCTGGGGAAACAGATGGAGCAGGATTGTGGGGAGAGACATCAGGCCAGGAGGAAATCTAGGGAGACCCTGCAGTGGTCAGAAAGTAACCACCCCAGGTCTGAGCTGGGGGCAGCTGAGGAGTATCAGCGCAGGGACTAGTTATCTGAGACTGGAGAAGGCAGCACCTGGAGGTCAGGATAAGCAATGACATTGGAGAGAAGCTCAAAGCCAAGAGTAACGACAATGATGAACTTCCCATGAGACCAAATCACAGCTGCAGGTAAAGACAGGTGGCACAGAGGTTCTCGAGTACTGTATTTAGTGGCTGCTGAAGGACTTCCAGCTCTGAGCTCCGAGAACCACCTCTTGTGCAGGCAGCAGGTCTAGATTCCATTCTCCCTGCTCTGCAGGGGGCATGCCTCTCCAGAGAAACGCAGGCTCTAGGTTGAGGTAAAAGGGGTGGAGGGAGGCAGAGGCGGCGGCTGCTCAAGGAGAGAAATGAGGAATCAGAGAAATGCCTAACAGCGGACCCGGAGAAGAAAAAAGCGTCCGTGCCCACCAGCTGCCTCATTCATCTCCAGATACGTGGGAGCTGAGAGTACACCGTACTGTCTGAAAAGGAAAGCATGCCATTTGATACTGCTCACGTCCTCGTTTGGGGAGGGAAATGAACTTATACACTAATATCCTCATACCCTCCGGATACCTTAAATGCCATACAATGGGGCCATTTGTGGACATTTGTTTGCTGTACTTGTTTGGCCAGCAAAAAAAAAAGGGTCAGCATGAATCAGTTTCCTGTTCGAAAACAGCTTTCAGAGAATTCTCTGCTCACTAGCCCCGAAACCACGGGCAAGTTCCTCCATCTCTGTGCCTCATTTTTCTCATTTAAAATTGCAAGACAGAGAGTTAAAAACAGTACTATCATATGGGGTTATTATGAGGAGGAAATGAGGTAACAGTTCTGACAACTGTGCCTGCCATGGTTTAAGAATTTGGTGAACATTACCCAGCAATGTTATTGCCTTACTTCATTTTAATGGTTTTGATTCTGACGAGTGGCTATGAAGTACCCAGCATAGCGTATGGATGTAGCAGGCACCATGTAAATATTCGTTCTTTCTTATCTCTTTTTTAAAATGTGTTTCACAGGATCAATGATTGAATTCAGACTTTCATCTTCAAAATGAAGTATTTGTGCTCTAGAGAATCCAGTCATTTTTATCAGGGTCATGTGACTACAATCCGGACCTCAGGCTTTGCTTTGAGTCACTTTATGTAACCGTCATATTTCATTCCAAATAGAAAGAAATTTTCCCATTCCGGTTTATACGCATTTTGTTATGACAGGACTTTCCACCATCTTGAAAAGAACACTCCACCCAGGTGTGAACATTATCTTCCCGTTTTGGAAAGAAGCAGCTGAAGATCTGGAATCTGGAAACCTTGGCTGCAGGCTCTGCTCTGTTTCTGGTATCTGTGGAACCTGAAAAATCACTTTACTTCTCAGGGCCACGGAGTTCCCTTGCCTGTAAATGAGGAGTTTAACTTTTTGATTTCTAGGGTTTTACAACTGATTTCTAAAAATACACCTATTTTATGTTACACAAACAAAACAGTTTATGCAAGAAAAATTAGTCAATATAGAGAACCCAAAGAAGAAGGAAGGGAAGGAGGAGGGGAAGGGGAGAGAGAGGTAGGTAGGTAGATGTAGAATAAAACTGACTCTGGACCTTGGAAGATTTTACTAACCCTGAAAAAACTTCCGAACCTTTCCCTTTTAATGGGAGTTTCAAATCAGCTTACCTCCTTTACAGCACTTACTTTCTAGAACATGCCATGGCCTTTTACTGCCTCTCTTATTACAGTTGTCCCTCTTCTCCACAGAGGATGTGTTCCAAAACCCCAGGGGATGCCTGAAACCATGGACAGTACTATGATTTTTCCTATACATACATACCTATGATGAAGTTTAATTTATAAATCAGGCACGGAAGACATTAACAACTACAATAGTAAGACAGAGTGAATTACAACAATATACTGCAATAAAAGTTACATGAATGTGTGTGCGTTTATCTCTCTTTCTCTCTTCCAAGTATCTTATCAACTGTACTCCCACCTTTCACTTACAGGAAGTGCTTCAGGACTTCTCGCTGGTACCCGTGTATCTCAATCGCCCGCATCACCACTCTTGTGGCTTTGGGGCATCATTAACAGTGACCAGAACACAAGCACTGTGACACTGCAGGAGTAGACAGGGTAACAGCGGCTCCTCGGTGCCCAGCAGGCAGGGAGCACGTGTGGCAGGGAGACAACGGCAAAGAGAAGACCCAGGTCCAGGGTAGGGTGGAGGGAGCTGGCCGGAGATTTTGTCACAAGACTCAGAATAGGAGACAATTTAAAGCTTATTAACTGTTTATTTCTGGAATCTTCCATTTAATATTTTTGGACAAAGGATGACCACAGGTAACTGAAACCATAGCCAATGAAACCACAGATAAAGGGGGACTACTATGAGTTTCAAATAGTCCCCCCGTTTTGGTGATTCTCCCCTTCCATTTAGAAAAGTACGTAAGGGGGTACTCCACGACCCAATCATTCTCCCCCCAGGGCTACGACCAGCAGCAAAGAATATACTATGTGTTCACCACAAAGACACACCCTTCTGTTCCTCGCAGCACCATCTATCCAGAACAGCCTGAGCCCAGAAATGCCCCACACGGCCATCAACGGCGGATGAACGAAAACCTGCTGGAGTCACTCACTGGATCTACAACCAACTTCAGAGCGTGAATGAACGTCATGCACACGCTGCTGAAAAAGAGAATCAGACACTCCAGAGTGCACCCTGCACAACCCCTTGTTTTAACGATACATGAATACAGGCAAAACTAATTTACACTTTCAGAATCAGAACAGTCACTGAGGGACAGTGACTGGGAGGTGCAGGGGCCCTGGGTGCTGATCATGTTCCGTTTCTTGGTCTGAAAATGCATCAAGCTATACTGTCACATGTGCACTTATCTATACGAATACCTCAAAGTTTTTTTGAAGTAGATATTTTTTAAAGTATGCATGTTTTGAAAAGAGGGTTCCCATGTCCTCAACCAATCGGCAGGAGCATGGACAGGTCCACCCCTGTGGACACCCATGGATGCGTTCCTAAACCCATACAGGATCATCAGCCCACACCGCAGGGGCCACGTCTTCTAGAGTGGGCCCAGTTTGCTAGCAGGCACTCAGCGCACACGTGCTGCATTAGCTGCTCTATCTCTGTATGTGCAGGAGCCTGCCAAAAACGCCGTGACATAAATGAGGCAGGATAGCACAAGCTAAGGACACAGCTTCTGAAGTCTGGCTGCGTGGGCCCCGACACTGGCTCTACTGCTCGTTAGCTGTGTGGCGCGGAGCAAGTTACATAGGTTCTAGAAAACAGTTTCCTCAGGGAAAACCTGGAAGAGGAGGAGGAGGAGAATCACAATGAAACTGCAAGGTGTAAAAGAAATAATCCACAAGGAGAGCTTAGTACAATGTCAGGCGCACAGCAAGCATGCGTGTTTGTGCATGTGTGTGCATTACTGCATTCCATGTGTATAAGGCATTTTAACTATATTATCTGTTTGTCCTTCTGATAAAGAATGCACAACTTGTAGAACACAAACATGTAACAGGTTAAGAAGGTATCTTTCAGCCTGAAGACTTAATATTTACAGATCTAAAAGACTAACTTGCACAGGAACATTTGCGAGATACTCTTTTGTATGCTGAGGTTGCAAACCATGTTACCAATCTCTGGTCTGCACTGTGCCTTAAAAAAATCAAGAAGCTAAGACCTCTTCCAGTTAACTATGTGGTCTGATATACGTCTTTCATTTGGCCCCATTTACCCTTAAAATTGTGACCTGCTATATTTTGCCATGTATAACACGCTTCCGTGACGATGCACATCCATGTTTTTGTGCACATTATACACAGGATTATTATGCCCATTATTATACCCATGGTACGTAATCATTATACCCATGTATAATGTGCATCCTTGTTTTTCCCTCAAAAAATTAGACAAAAAAGTGTGCATTATACATAGCAAAATACAGTACTGAGTCCAAAGCAATAATTAACAGATATGCAGAAAAATATATTAAATGAAAAGGCTCTTTATGAAGCACAAGTAAATTGAAACTAATGGTACCATTTCATGCAATTCGGGTTTTACTCTGATATGACATATGACGCAATATTTCTCAACACAATTGTCTCCAGCACTACACTTCATAAAGTATTTGGAGCTAATGTTCTAAGTTTGAAAACAGAAAAAATGAATATAGAGTATAAAGACATCTCGTATCTGATTGTTAAATTCAGTTAAGATTAACAATCTTTCAGAAAACCATAAGGAGAAGGGGAGGGTACATAGTTAATATGGACCAGATAGATAATAAGTTGCTTCTAGTGCTTTCCACCACAGTTTCCTCCATAACAATGTGATAAACCTAAATTTCCCGGCGGCAGGCTGTCCAGATGATGCATTTTATTTGTACAGTGTTTTCTAGAATTCTGAAAGTAAATGTCTTGAGGTTAGGGCTGCTGGCCCAGGCAGCCCCGGAAACCCCACTCCTTAACATCTGAGCCAGGCTCCCATTACACTTCCAGGGTGGGACTCAACACAGCACAGTTACTAGAGAACGAAGGTGTCAGACACACCTAGGGGTGACCTCTGATTCCACCTCTAACTGTGTGATGCCGGGACTTACGTACTCTAGATAAACTTTTGCTTTCTCATCCATAAAACGCTACTCCAAAGGGTGACGTTTTAAGTGTGAGAAGCACCTACCACAGTGTAAGCACTCAAGCACGAACCACTCAGAACTTCTAATGTCGATGTGATGGGCTGAGTTGTGGCTCTTAAGATTCCTATATTGAAGCCCTAACCCCTGGTATCTCAGAATGTCACTGTATTTGGAGACAGGACCTTTAAACAAGTGATCGAGTTAAAACGAGGCCATTAATATGAGCCATAATCCAAATTCACTGGAACCCTTATAAGACAAGGAAAGTGGACACACAGAGAGACACCAGGGCCATACATGCACAGAAGGAAGGCCGTGTGAGGACACAACGAGAAGGCACCATCTGCAAGCCAAGGAGTGGCCTCAGGACAACCCCACCCTGCCTGCACCTTGATCTTGGACTTCCAGCCTTTCAAACTGTGAGAAACAAATGTCTGTAGTTTAAGTCCCCAATTCTGTGGTACTGTGCATGGCAGCCTAGCAAACCAGTAATTATTATACTATCACTTGTCTTTTTGGCTTTACCAGCATCTCAAATCCAAAATATTCTTTCACACTGTTAAACATCACACACTGATGAAATTTACCTAAAAGGGAAACAGCAAATTCCATTCACCCCATCTTTCATTGAGAAACTCACTAACTAATCAGCACCTCTCTGTTCGGAAGCCCCGCGACCTGCAGCAGATGCTTCAGGCTCACAATGCAGTTATGAAATACTCTGGTATTAAAGATGCTTTGGATCAGAGAGACTGTGAACTTCTTAGATAAAGTACCATAAAAGATAATATATTCTTTACTAGAAGAAAGAGGTAAGACCAGAAAGAGGAAGCAACTGCCCAGGCAGGAGTGAATGATGGTGAGTGTGGCCTGAGGAAGCCTAAGGAAACCACAGAGGCTCGACACTGACGCCTGCTGGTCAAGCACTTGATCTGCATGGCCTGTTCCTGACCACACTTTTTTCCTATCTATCATTTATTTAATTTACTCAAGGACATTGATTTCTAAGATCATATACCAGTAGGTTTCAAGTGTACATTTCTATGATACTAGATCTGTATATGGCCCTGTGTGCCCACCACCTCAAGTCAAACCATCTCCCAACACCACATACTAGGTGTCCCCTCCACCCCCCACCTTCTTGCAACCAGCACAATACTGTGTCCATGAGTTTCAGTTTTACATCCCACACAGGAGTGAAATCACATGGTTCTTAGCTTTTTCTGACTTATTTCACTTAGCATACTGTTCTCAAGGTATTATACCACAGACCTAAAATAATCAAAACAGCATCGCATTGGCAGAAAAACACACACAGATCAATGGATCGAAAAACCTATCAATGGAACAAAACCGAGAGCCCAGGTATAAAACCACATGTATGTGAGCAGATAATTTTCGACAAAGGAGCCAGAGACAGTGGGGAAAAGAAAGCCTCTTCTCTGATCATCAGTGACATTGAGCATCTTTTTATACATATATTGGCCGTCTTTATGTCCTCTTTGGACAGGTGTCTATTCAGATCCTTTGCCCATTTTTTAATTGATTGTTTTTGGGGGGTTTTGGTGGGGCTGAGTTTTATAAGTTCTTTATACATTGTGGATGGTAGCCCCTCATCAGAGGTATCAGCAAATGTTCTCCCATTCAGTGGACTGTCTTTTTGTTGATTGTTTCCTTTGCTGTGCAAAACCTTTTTATATTGATGTAGTCCCATTTATTTATTATTTCCTTTGTTTCCCTTGCCTGAGGAGATATATCAGAAAAAATATTGCTATGAGCTATGTCCAAGAGTTTTCTATGTTTTCTTCTAGGATTTTTATGGTTTCAGGTCTAAGGTTTAAGTCTTTAATCCATTTTGAATCTATTCTTGTGTGTGACATAAGAAAGTGGTCCAAATAACTGTAAATGAACAACAATAAAGTAATTAAAAAAAAAAAAAAAAGAAAGTGGTCCAGTTTCATTTTTCTTCATGTCTCAGTCCAATTTTCCCAACACCTCACCAGTCAGAACGGCTAACATCATCAATAAATCGACAAACAACAAGTGCTGGTGAGCATGTGGAGAAAGGGGACCCTTTTGCACTGTTGCTGGGAATGGGGACTGGTGCAGCCGCTGTGGAAAACAGTATGGAGATGCCTCAAAAACTTACAAACTGGAACTGCCTTATGACCCAGCAATTCCACTTCTGGGGATTTATCTAAAGAAACCCAAAACACTAATTCGAAAGAACATAAGCTTCCCTATGTTCACTGCAGTGTTATTTACAATCACCAAGATATGGAAGCAGCCCAAATGTCCATAAGTAGACGAATGGATAAAACAACCATGAGACATTTATACAATGGAATATTACTCAGCCATAGAAAGGAAGAAAATTTTACCCTTTGTGACAGCATGGGTGGACCTGGAGAGCATTACGCTAAGGGAAATAAGCCAGTCTGGGAAAGGCAAATACCATGATTTCACTCAGATGTGGACTCCAATGAATAAACTGAACAAGCAAAACAGAGACAGACTCAAAGATGGAGAGCAGAAGACAGCCCTGGGAGAGGTTAGAGGTGGAGGAATCGAGGAAAAAGGACTCATGGACAGGACAACAGTGTGGGGATGGCAGAGGGCGGGGTAAGGGGTATAAGGAGGAATGGTAATGGAAAAAATACAATAATTTTTTTAATTTTAAAAAAGAGAGAAAAGAAAAGCCTCTTCAATAAATGGTGCTGGGAAAATTGGAAAGCCACATTTTTATGCCCTTAAAAAACGAAAAAGTAAATCAACCTTCACAAACTTGCTACTCAATGGAGCAACAGGACTTTATGTGATATAAAGAAATCAATTCTAGTTTTTGATTTGTAACAGTAGATCTCATGTATCTAGATCAGACTTCTTTACATCAAGTTCATGTAGATTTATGAAAAAAGGATCCAGGATCTGGCTTTCCATTATGATCCATATCAACTCCAGAACTGAGTATCACAATTAAAAGCTGGCTTTAATGGTAAAGCAATTAAGTGTTATGGTTTCTGATAAAAATCTAACTGCTTCTGATCCATTAAATAACACAGCTTTCTTAATATAGCAAATACTAATTTATCACTGGATAAGTTAAAGATCCAAGAGGGAGGAAACTCCCAAAGACTCAGCTTAGATAGTGCCCATCACAAAAAGAAAAACAAAAAACACTCAATGAACAGCTATTGGATGACATATGGTATCTTAATAGTTGAAAAATGCCAACTGTTTTTATGTTTGATTTCTGTCATTCTCAGGAGACACAGCATACTACAACTAAAATCCTGTGAAACACGCTGCTGTCCCCCCAGCCACCTCCCATGCTGGCCACGGCTCTGAAGGGTGGCCGTACGTGAGGCCAGTCTCTCCTGCCCACCCCACACAGTGGCATGCCCACCCAACTTCTCCTGGGGAAGCCTCCACCTCTGAGGAGTGAGCACTGGGCGCCCAGACAGGATGAAACAGTGAGACAAGCAGGTGAAGACCACGGGAGAAGGGCCACGACCAATAATCCCAAAAATTGCATATTCTATACAATCCCAGACAAAATGGAGTTGAAAACATAATAGTGAATATTAAGACTAATATGGGCCATGAGATAGACTGAATGTTTGTGTTTCCCCCTAAAATTCATGACTGAAACCTGACCCCCATTTTGTGATGGTGTTAGGAAGTGGGACCTTGGGGAGGTGATGAGGTCATGAGGGTGGAGCCTTCATGAATTAGAGATTGGTATCCTAATCAAAGACTCCAAAGACATCCCCTGTCCCTTTTGCCATGTGAGGACACAGTGAGGAGATGGCTATCTCTGAAACAGGAAGCAGGTCCCCACCAGACACTGATTTACACCTCGAGGCTCCAGAGCGGGGAGCCACCCAGCCCGGGGAACGGACTAAGGCCTGCTGGATAGAACACTGGGCACTTTACAAATGATGACTCAGAACAGTTCTATTTCCATTTTGCAGATGAGAAATCAGAAGCACGGAGAGGGTGAGTGACCTGCCTGAGGTTAGGCCACTAGTAACGAAAAAGAGGCCACAGATGACTAGCACTGAAGTGCCGAGTGACTGAAAAATTGTAAAAGGCCATTATTAGTTCAGTCACACCAAAGGGGTCGCAGTTTTTCTTTATTTGTATTTCCTACCTGGATGAGACATTTTCAGATTTTACTCTGCCCTAAAATCAAAAACTGAAGATTGAACAGTTCTATCACATCCCTGACAGTTGTAAACTGTTCTCTCTCTGGAAAGTGAGGGAGAAGCTTGTGGCAGGGGACACAGGCTACGTTCCCTCACCTGTGCTATGCTTTCCACTCTAGCTCGCCTGAATTCTTAACCAAGGCAACAGCATCCTTCTTCAGTCAGCGTTCCCCAAACACAAGGCCATGTACAGACAACAAAGGCAAGCACGCCGGCCCAAGAGGCACTTAAACCAGGCTGGATGGCACATGTGGGGAGGTGACCCAAGAATGGAGTCACGTGGATGGATAAGTCATTCCTTCTTTAATTAGCATTAAGTGGCAAGGGAGGGGGGAGTTAGCTAGAGAGAGCAAAGGGCTTCCCAGGCCAAGATACTGCAGGTTTCAAAACACAAAGGTGGTCTGTTAGCTTCCACATATGAGTGAGATCATATGGTATTTGTCTTTTTCTGACCGGCTTGTTTCACTCAGCATGATGTTTTCCAGGTCCCATCCATGCTGCTGCAAAGGGTAGAATTTTCTTCTTTATTATGGTTGAGTAGTATTACATTATGTAAATGTCCCATGATGAACAAACTGAACTAACAAGCAAAATAGAGACAGACTCACAGACAGACGGCAGGTTGACAGCTGGTGGAGGGGCTGTGTAGAGGGCGGAGGGATCGAGGAAAAAGAAAAAAGGCTTCATGGACGTGGACGACAGTGTGGTGATTGCAGGGGCTCGGGGTGGCATAAGGAGGTTAAATGGTAATGCAAAAAAATAAAAATATTAGGAAAAATCCCACAAAGGTAGCCCTATACAGACAATTTAGAGAAGTAAAAGTTTCACAATAAAGTGAGACATAATCTTTTGCTGCTAGAGGGTCTTTGCCTTCAATTTGTAAAACACATAACATGTATGAAGTGCAATAAAACAAGGTACGTCTGTAACTGATAATTCCTAACAGAGGTGAAGAGTCCCAGATTTAGTGCGGCTTCTGAAATGGCCCTCCCAGATAACAACCTATGAGCACTTCTGTGGATTATTCTGTAGGGCCCTTTAGAAAGACTACTTCCTCTGAAGCAGGTTGTTTTTCTTTAAGATTGATCTGAAAGATATGTTAGTCTAACCTGGAAAAAACCTGATAAAGGCTTGAACACCCAGAAGGCAGTAAACTTGAAGAGATTAAAACGTCACAGAAGGGCCCTGGCTGGTGTAGCTCAGTGGATTGAGCGTGGGCTGGGAACCAGAGGGTCCCGGTTCGATTCCCAGTCAGGGCACATGCCTGGGTTGCGGGCCAGGTCCCCATGAGGGCCATGTGAGAGGCAACCATACATTGCTGTTTCTCTCCCTCTCTTTCTCCCTTCCCCTCTCTCTAAAAAGAAATAAAATTAAAAAAAAAAAAACAAAAAAAAAAAACGTCACAGAAGACTTAAATAAAAAAATAAGAAAAGTCTTCCGGGCTGCTGACGGGATTCTTGGCTCCTGGAAGCTGATGACAAGGCCCTTTAAAAGTACCTTTATCACTCAGGTGAGAACGGCTGCCATGCGGAAGATTGCGGAAGATAATTTCTGCAGTAAAATTTCTTTAATAAAAAGAACAAAATCAGTGTCATTACTCTTGAAAGCTTTAAGGAGAACATGTCTGCAGACGATATATCACATAGAAAAAAAATGAAGAAAATGAAAAAAAAACCAAAAATTGAGGTATAATTTAAAAAATAACAGCCATCTATATCTGTAAGACTCCTAGACAAAAGCACCAAGCCCTCCAAGTCCCAACAAGCCCCATAAAAACATCGGCACAGGACAAAATGCCTCACTTAGTGTAATTAACCATGACATTCTCGATCCAGACCGTTATTTTGAGCACGTCAGTTATCCCCTGCTATTGGCTTCTAGAGTGAGTACAGGCCAGGGGTGCTGCTCAACACCTTCCAATGCATAAGCCAGTCCCACAGCAAAAAACTGTTTGGCCAAAATGTCAAAAGTACCAAGAAACTTCGCAAACCACTTGTGACAAGTTTGATCAGTCACAGCACGTTCTCCACAAACTGCAGAAATCTTTTGTTTGTTTCAATTGTGTTTTTACCTTTTCTGAAATAATAAAGCATGATACACAGAAAATATTATGTATTTTCTTCCATCTTCAATATTAAAATGGCTGCACAAAAATTCACCAATTTTAGCCCTGGCTGGTGTAGCTCAGTGGATTGAGCGCAGGCTGGGAACCAAAGGGTCCCGGTTCGATTCCCAGTCAGGGCACATGCCTGGGTTGCAGGCCAGGTCCCCAGTGAGGGCCATGTGAGAGGCAACCATACATTGCTGTTTCTCTCCCTCTCTGTCTCCTTCCTTTCCCCTCTATTAATAAATAAAATCTTTAAAAAAAAAATTCACCAATTTTAAAAAGTTTCTTTTTAAATGCACACTGATATGACAGCTGTCACAATACAATCTAACAAAATTGTTTCAAATGAAGTTAAAGACAACTAAGCACTACTAGAGTCATACAGAAGAAAACAAACGAAATTTTTGGCCAGCCCAACCCACGGGTACACTTAGCACTAAAACAATCTTGTCGAATGGGTACTTAGGTCTCCACTGGACATGAGGAAGCTTAGGCTCAGAAAGGTTACGCAGCCTCTAAAGTTTCACAGCAGTAAGTAGAAGACGGAGAAGTTGAAGCCACTCTGTTCAACTTCAAGGCCCCACTCACGAGCACTGCACTCTTCTGCCTCTGAGGGCAGGATGTGACCATATCTAGAATGTGGCAGAAAACTCTAGAACCTGTCTGCTGGCTGTCTCTGGCCTAGAAAGTTTTCTCCATCAGGAAGCTTTTGGTATCTAAGCTCCTGAAAACATTCTTTTAGGCAATTCACTATCTCAAAGTGCTGCACTTATAAGATACAATTCTCCCAAGCAGAAAGATGGACATGCCACATGATGAGAACAAACACAAAACATCCACGATTATCTTCAGAACTTAATTCTTGCTTATCTTCTGAGAAACTGAAAAACAAGGACAGTGAAGGGAAAGCACGAGACACAATAACCATTCTCGGTCCACGCAAGTGAACTCTTCCCGGTGTTTGATCCCAACACTAATCCACAAAACCTAATGACAGTTAAAATGGTGTAAGTAAAGGAATATGGGACTTCATAAACTACAATTAATATAACCATGCTAAATATTTTAGTATGTAAAATGTTAAAATATAAAGAGTAAGCATTATTGCACTACTGATACATGAATTCCAGTTGAGGAATGAGCTTCTGAAGGCGTTCTGGAATCCTCTAGGCTCCAGGAGTCCAGCAGCCAGGGAGTTATGGCCACTCCTTGAGTCGACACATACCACAGAGGCCAAATTCACTTCCACTGGATTTCCCCATAAGCCGCTTTTCTAAGAAAATGTAAGAATAACCTTACTTTTCACCACCTCATACTACACCGGAAATGTCTTTTTCAGGAAGCAAGTGACTATCATTTCTTCTTCAATAAAAGCCAAGGCCTCAAAGAGATAATGCGACTGAACCGAAATAGCTATACCATATTACAGAAAAAAAATCCTCTTCTAACCTGAGAAATATTAATATAATGTTTTTTCTGCTGAAAACTACCTCTTCCTTCAAGCCCAGGAGAAAAACGGTGCCAAGGAGCAGACAGCCTGAGGGCCAAGAGCCCAGCAGAGCCAGGCCTTCTCCTGGACGCTCACCATCTCCCTCTGTGGCAGCGGGATCACTGCACAGCCAGGCAGGGGCAGTCTGGACACACGTCCAAACCACAAGTGCCAATTCAGTATCAGAGACATCTGTTCTGGTGCCGCCACCAGGAAACCATCACCACTGAGAGAGGCCAACACACACCACAAGGCTGAGATGCTAATTAGTACCAAAGGTAAGTTTAATGGCAGGTAACTTCCTAAGAGTGAGCAAATACAAATCGCCTACAACTGTTCATCTCCTTTTCAGAGACAGGAGGCACATCAATGACACCAACCCCAACCTCTGTCCCAGGAAAAAACCATGGAATCACAGCCAATCTGACTCTGCTGTCTCCATGCCTAACAAGCAACCCATCATCTCGGATGGTCTCCTGGACCCCTCCCCTCCTTCTCCAGTGTCGCATCCGGGTCTGGATCTCACTAACTCACAGGCCTAATGTATCCTTCTTTCCTTCATCCACCACACATTTCTGAGCACTACCGTGTTCCAGGCAATAACATAGAGAAGACAAACATGTATATTGCACAGTTTGCCCCTCCGGGGAAGAGCGACATCTACCTAAAAAATGCATTACAGTCCTGTGTAACAACAGTCATGAAACAAGGAATGTCTAACTTCATAGAAAAGAGGGTTACCTACTAGGCCAACTTGATACAGACAGAAGATTTACCCAGGCTGTGATGTCTGAGCTGACTCTTGGTAAAAGGTAAAAGTATTCTGGATAGAGAAGAGTAGAGAGGGAGGAGACAATACTTATAAAGGCATACAGTCCCGAAAGTGTGTGCCCTGGTTCTGGAAGGGCACTGACGTAGAGTGGCTGGGACACTAAATGCCTGGAAGGGTGGGAGCTAAGGCAGGCTGTGGTCAGATTCAGGAAGGCCTTGCATGTCACGTCCAGGAAACTGGAACATTACTGTTGGTAATGAACTACAGTGTTTAAGGGAGAAGGTCCAAACTGAAGGCACATTCAGCCTAAAGACTGTTTTGTTTCACCTTCAAAAAGTGTTTTTTCAAATATTGAAATTAGTCGCCAACTTCTAAACACTGGTAAATTTCATCTGGGTATCTGGTTTCTTTAAAAAAAAAAAAAAAAGGAGGGAGGCAACACTGAACCAACATTTCCAGGTGGTAACAATTGTTTGGATCTGAGTAGCAGATGGGATACTATTAAGAAGTTCATGACCATCCTCACCTGTCCCCCACCAGTCTTTGAGTTTGTAATCCCTGGTTTAAAGAACAAAAAAAAAAAACTCTAAGATACCTGTGTGACTGAAAAAATAGCACTGAAAGCAACAGTGATTAAACCACGGGGGCTGTAAAAATGGAGGCAAGAGGGAAATTTAGGAAGACATCACAGTTAACAAGTTGGAGATAACAAAAGCCTGAACTACAGAGAACACAGACCCAGAAAACGACGTTGAGTCAAGAAACATTTAAACGTGCTCCGGGCACAAGAACACTTATCACATACCATGTGTGTGATATTTATTCAAGGACCAAAGACTATATTATAAAAAAAGAAGAATGATTCAAAAGTGATTTTCAATTAAAAAATAAAGTGGCTACTAGATAAACTGTGTGGACAAAATCCACCGGAATGCCGTAAGTCAGCATAAACAACTGCTGAGGTACTGAGGTACAGCTGCAAGCGTCTGTGTGATTCCTGCCCTGGCTCCCATGATCGTTTTCCAGCCAAAACAGGACAAGTTCTGACTGCAAACTTTCTGAGCTAAAGTCTTGACAAGTGACGTACAAGCACAGGGTGGAATATAAACCATTACAACCTCTCACACCATGACCAGCAGTTCCTTGGAAAACTTAGAAGCCCTTCTAGCTCCTCCAAGGGGAAGGCCCTGCCCGAGAACTCACACAGGCCATTGACATCCAGCATGTTGGATATGCCGCGGTCACTCATGTCCACTTCCGGCTGGTTCTTCTCTCGACTCTCTTCCACCAACTTTTTCAGAGACTTGGACATGATCTGTACCAAACGACAACAACACAGCACGTGGGTGAATGCAGGAGAGTGCGGGGACAGAAATGAGGCAACCCTGTGTGGCACTCTCGGTTTTCCCTGGCCCTGGAAAGCGAGCATCAACGGGCAGGGTCCGGGTACAGGGGGAAGGTCGGGGCGGGGCAGGGGAGTGAGAAGAGTCCAGCACCCCTCCTGCCGCCCGGAGGCATCAAAGTCGAGTGCAATGCCATACACACTCACTGCGGAGGGCAGCACCTAACAGGCTGGGCGTGGAAACGTCAGGCTCCCGCACGGTGCACTTCGTAGGTGAAAGATGCACTCCGCCGGAGCTAAACTGGAACTAGAACAAGGTCCACGCCCGGTCCGGCGCTCCGCGCAGGCGCACTCGGTGCCACACGCATCTCCACGCCCAGCCCGTGCTCTTGCCCGACCCTTCCCAAATTAGGAGAACAGTTACTAGACTTGGCCCTACGGCGAGGCTCCGCCTGTTGCGAATGGGTCCCTTTTATTTGTTTTTTGGGGGCGGAGGGTCGGGATTGAGACCCCGCCCCACCCTAGAGTAGTCCATCCGCCTGGAATCCAGTTTTGGGATTCCGATTGGACCGCCGTTGGCGCGTGCGCACTAGTGTTGGCGCAGACTCAGTTTGTAGGTAGAAGTGCAGAGTGGTGTGGGCGGAAGTGGGGGACCTTAGTAAGCGACTGTAGAGGGAGTGTTGTGCATGGGATTGAAACTGGGGAAACTAGAAGTAAACTTTTCTCGGTGTTCTGCTTCTGTAGTTGTGAATACACTTATTAAAAGTTGCTACCGTTAGTTCCAGCTCTATGATTGTGCCTCCCGCTATATCATGAGCTCGTCAAAGACCAGAGCTACGTGATGGTCTGTGTGTCCCCAGCTCCCATCCCTGCACCTCTGTCTCACAGGAAAAGGAAAATATCAAGATAAATGATTTCTCTTTTCTAGTAATTGTTTTCCCATAATTGTTTCACGTTTTATTTTGTGTTCTAGTGAATGATGATTTCATTATACAATTTTTATTTTTTTACTAGCGTTTCTGATTTTCTTGTAGCTGTTTTTACGATATCACTAAAATCTTGCAGCTTTACATTCCTCTCCATTTCTTGAAATCCAAAGAATTATTTTTGAAGACAAGGTTTCCACTGACTTACCGATCTTAGATTGATTCTTTCTGTCCTTCCAGCCGAGTGGTTATCTGATTTCACTTGGTTCCTGGGTTTTGACGGACATCTCTTTGTATACATCTTTGCAGGAGTACCTGTTTATTAAATTACGTTCCTTCAAGTATCCCTTTTTATGTGTGTTTATCTAGTTCTTCCCCATTCTTCCTGCTGTAATTCTTTCTCTGTCAGACGATTCTTGGTTGTCCTTTCATATTCAAGCATGAGCGTCTGAGCGGATTTTTCTAGATAGCTGGTGTGTTAGCTCATGTTCATATGCATTGGTTTCCCTCCTAGTCAGCATTAATTTTCCCGGGGCTGTTTGTTAAATTTCTTTAGAGGTGAGAACCCAGTGTTATGCCTGCATGTGATCACAAGACTGTCTTAATGCTGCTGGAGGGAAATGATCAATTGTGAGCACCAGCTAGTACTGTTCTATTACTTCTGGGTCACCTCAGAGCCCCACATCCAGATAACACCTGGAAAATTGATTCCAAACTCTGCTGCATTTCTCTTTTGAAATTATTTTGGGCTGAAGTTTCTTTTCTTTCTGTTTCATTTGTCAGCATGCTTCTATTCACATCCCGTTTTCCAGAAACTTTCATTCCCTTTTAATTCTCCTCTCATTCTCTTCCATTTCCTAGTGCAATTCTTTATGAAATGTGTCCCTAAGTTCCAAATTTCTATAATATGGAAACAGGTCCAGCTTCCTAGATATGCCACCCATGCAGCAGTTACTTCTTTTGCACTGAGCCTTACAAATCAAGTAGCCAGTCCTGCATGGAAAAATCAGTATTTATCAGAGATTAAATCACTTCTCCAGTGTCACTGCCAAGTGCTCTGCTTATATACAGTCTATACTTCAGTACTTCTCATTAGGAGAAGTGCAGTACCCCCACAGAGTGGGTCAATCACAGGATATGGAAGATACCTAGTCCACATGAGGCACACTAGATTATGACAGCAGCTCAATTTACATAAGTTACTATATAAATCATTAATTTAAAAACACCTTTTTAAATTCTGTAAACTGTATTTTTAATAAACTATATACTTAAGATATATATATAAAGTTGCCAAATTAGAATTTGAAAAGCAAATTTTTCATCAAATATCCAACAATTTCCCCCATTAAATGACAGCCATGGGGTGACTTGTGTCTCAATAAGTTAAAATTTTTTTTTCTTCCATTAACATTATTTTGATGTTGCTATAATCTCTAAGTTTTGCAAAACTAGGTCATTTCACAGTGTCAATTTTTAAGTAACTTCAGTAGACTTATGAAAACATTTTGACTATCATATTTAATTAATCCACACCTAATTCTTCAGGTCTTATGGGAGGCTCTCTCTTGGGCAGTTGCTGAGATTAGAATTACAGTTTTGTTGCTCAAGTTTTATATAACTTTTCCATACTTCATTTTTCTAATGTGTAAAATGGGTCAATGGTTCTTAATATTCTATTTCACTGAGTGGTAAATAAGAATAATGCCTGGCATAGAGCAAATATATAGATATTAGTTTTCACTTCTCTTAATAGAATTGATGAGGTTAGTGTCCCCTTGGTGAGTGATTGGCAGATGTTTATCAAAATCCTTTCATTAAGTGGAGTTGAACCTGTATCCTGGGCATCTTTTAGCCTCAAACTGTCACCAGCCCCACCTACCCCCGGGCCATGCTTCACAAGAGTACCTGAAGTGCCAGGAGGGGCCACTGGGGCTAGAGAGAGCCTGTGGTGGCCTCTTGCTGAGCTATCCCAGCCAGTACCCTGAAGGCCAGATAAGGGCAACTTGGACCAGTGATGGTTACACTTAACCTTGAAGACCAAGACACATGAACTCTGCTCTTCACGCTTATGTCCAGTTGTTTCAGGAGACAGGAAATCAGAAAGTGGAGAGATCAGATGGCAAATTGAAGCCTGCCTTACTTCCCACCATGCATATCCTCCCAGTTCTGGGTTCTCTGACTATGAGCATATAGGGGTGGGTATCACCAGGAGAACTGAATCAAAATGGCCATCAGTTACTGCTGGAAAACGGTCCCCAAGCTCCCTGCTATGTTGCATTAGTCCTTTGGTTGATGGATCATGAGGAAGCCAGAGGAGGAAGAGTTGTTTGGGTTTGGCTAGTGTCACCTGCCCTGCACTTTCTCAAACCAGGTGTCTGAAGTTCCCATTCCCACCCAGAGTGGGATGGGGTTAGAAGGTGACTGTGAAACTTAGTTCAGTGTATGATCAGTTGCAAATAGCAGACATTTCTTTTTCTTTGAAGTTGTGCTTATTTTGGTCCCTTCAGATCCATGTGCAATATCATTTTCCATTAACTTCCAACTAAGACTTCCATTTTCCCCATCCCTCAAAACCCATGTATTTTACATTATAGCTTGAAAGCAGCATTTTAGTGTATCTCCATATTTTGACAACCAGAATACCTACACCAATGTGAACTCATTGATTGTTAGCTCTGTCCAGGGGTCTGATTGCTAACAATGGGGCATCACGGTCATGCAGTTTGGGAGCAGGAGAGTTATCACTTAGCTACTAGATCTGGGAAGCTGTCTTAATATAAAATTTCACCAAATAAAGAAACTGAGGATTTTGCCTCAGGACTGGCTTGGGAAACCAGGCAAGATGGAGCTGTGGAATAAGCTTTTTGAAGTAGGGAGACAGTTTACTAGTTGTGTGGCTGTTTTGTTCACCACTTTATCCTCAGTGTGCCTAGTACACATCACATAGTAAATGCTCAATAAACACTGTGAAGCAGAACTGTATGAAATTAGATGGGTCTTATTAATGAGAGATGACATAAGCTTATAAATAAAAACACCTTAAAGGCTCCACTAAAAACTATTAGAACTAATAAATGAATTCAGTAAAGTAGCAGGATGCAAAATCAACATACAGAAATCAGTTATGTAGCTACACACTAACAATAAACTGTCTGAAAGAAGAATCCAGAAAGCAATTCCATTTACAATTCCATCAAAAACAACAATAAAACTTAAGAATAAATTTAACCAAGTAAGTGAAAGATCTGTTCATTGAAAACTATAAGGCATTGATGCCAAGAATTAAAGAAGATGCAAATAAATAGAAAGATACCCTATGCTCTTGAATTGGAATAATTAATATTGTGAAAAATGTCCATCTATCCAAAGCAATCTACAGAGTCCATGCAATCCCAATCAAAATTCCAGTGGCATTTTTCACTGAAACAGAAAAACAATCCCAAAATTTGTATGGAACCACAAAAAACTCTACATGGCCAAAGAAATCCTGAGAAAGAACAAAGCTAGATTCTTCCAAAGATAGTGGTGGAGTAGGTGGAAGTTATACTCATCATCTCCCAGGACCAAACCAAAATTATAACTAAATTATAGAACAACCAACTTGAATAAACCCACTGAAACTAGCTGAAGTGTTATAACCAAGAATTTACAGAAGAAGCCACATTGAGACTAGTAGGAAGGATGGAGACGTGGAACAGGCTGGCCCTGCACCTATGTGGGGAGGTTGGGAATCTGAATGAATTATCTCAGCTGCAAATGTCCCCCGCAAGGTGTGTGGTGTCTCAACTTCACACCAGGTTACCTAGCTCAGAGCATCAGAGCCAGAAGGAGGAGCCCATATAACATCTGGTTGTGAAAATCAGCATGGCTTTTGTACACCAGGGTGAGACAGTAGTCTTCTAGGAACCCAGGTGCCCCCTTAAAGGGCCAAGGCACAGAATCTCATTCTCAGCTACTCACCCTGGGCCCTAAGAAGGCAGCTCAGAGAGGCTGGAGTCACTCAGAGAAGGACTAGGCTGTGCGTTTCTGAGGAGAGGGCTGGAGGGACAACCATCAAGGTCACTGTGTTAAGGCCCTCTCCCATACCTCCTACAGACATCGTCTCTCCTGGGTTGAGCACTATCATCCATAGGGCACCATCCTAGGGGAGTGCACTAACCCCATCTTCCCGACTCCCTGTGGCTCCACCTGGCTGAGCTTGAGCCTGTGTAAGAGTCTGTTTGCTGTGGCCAGAGCCCATGATGCAGACTTTCTTGGAGAGCTCTTGAGGAAGACCAGGCAGTCTCAGGGGGTGTCAGAGACAGACACCAGCAGAGACTAAGTTGTGTGGTTCTGGGGTGGGGGCCATTCTCTTTCCCACTTTTGTGGGCCTGACCAGATCATCCCCACACAGGAGTTCCACTAGTCCTACCCTCCCACTCCTGGCGGCCCCACTCTGTTGAGCTCATGACCCAAAGAGGAATCTGCTGGCTGTGCCCAGTCAGAGCCTGCAATGCAGACTTCCTGGGAGAGCTCTTGCGGAGGTTTGGGCAGACTCAGGATGTTGGAGATGGGCACGGGGAGAGACTGAACTGTGAGGCTCTTAGGCCAGGGCCAATTATCCCTGCACATACCTGACCAGAGTAGCCCCTACACAAAAGATCTACTAGGCACACTCTCCCAACCCTTGGTGGCCCCTTCCTGCAAACTTCCACTCTGCAGAGGAGACTGCTGGCTGCAGCCAACCTGGGCCCACTATGCAGACTTTCTTGAAAAGCTCTCAAGGGAGTCCAGGCAGACCCTGGGGTGGCAGAGCAGCTGGCAGGTGGATGAAAATCTCAGAGTGCCATGGGCCTTTTGCTGACCTGCCGCTAGACTTCGTGGGAGCTGTCCTTGGTCAACAATTTGGCCTCTCCCTATGCACCCTGGACCAGCAGAGGAAACCACAAACTGTGGATCATTTTATAGCTCCAAATGGGTAGCCCAGTGCTGGTCACAGGTAGTGCCCGATATTGACCTATGTTGGAGTCCCTTCCATGAGGCCCCAGAATTAACATGGCCCATGGCAGGTTTACGATTACATCAGAGCATGACCAAATTGGCTCCACAAGCAGCACTTCCAAGGGGAGAACAGATCCTGCTGGGTTGAAGTTTGCTTGTGCAGTCAGCTCCTGCTCAGCAGCTCATACACTGTTGTTGGGGTCAATGCTCACTGTCAGCCAGTCTGAGGACTGACCCCAGCCATGACAGAACAACAGTAATCCAGACTCAACTACAAACAAGAGGGCTCACATAACCCACACAAGGGACATTCCTGAAGCATCCAGGTTTGGTGATCAGGGACACATGCCACTGAGCCCCACAAGACACCTACCATATAAGGCCACAATAACAAGACTCTGAGACATAGCAGATCTAATACACAGAAACAAATACAGAGAGACAGCCAAAATGGCGGGACAAAGCATGACCCAAAGCAGAGAAGAGGATAAATACCCAGAAGAAGAACTAAACGAAATGGAGGCAAGCAATCTATCAGATATAAAGTTCAAACAATGGTTATACAGATGTTTAATGAACTTAGGGGAAAAGTAGATGAACTCAGTGAGAACTTAAACAAAAAGATAATAAGTATAAAAAAGACATAGGAAACATAAAAAAAACCAACTAGTCAGAAATGAAGAATAGACTATCTGAAAGGAAGAATACACTAAAAGAACTAAATGGCAGGTTAGATGAAGCAGAGGATCAAATTAACGCTATAAAATAAAAAAAACAAGGTAGAAGATAATGCCCAATCAGAGGAGCAATAATAATAATAATAATAATAATAATAATAATAATAATAATAATAATAATAATAATTTTTTAGAAATGAGAATAGTTTAAGGGACCTCTGGGACATCATCAGGCATGACAACATCTGCATCACAGGTGTACCAGAAGAGAAGAGAGAGCAACAGAATGAAAATCTATATGAAGAAATAAAGACTAAAAATTTCCCTAATCTGGTGAAGGAAATAGACATATGAGTCCAGGAAACACAGAGAGTCCCAAACAAGATGAACCCAAATAGGCCCACACCAAAATATATCATAATTAAAATAATAAAGTTTAAATACAAAGAAAGACTCTTAAGAGAAGCAAAAGAAAGCAATTAGTTTTTGCACAAAAAATCTAAACAGAGTGATTACAGGTAACAAAAAACTCCCAATAAACAAAAGTCTTGGACCAAATGGCTTCACAGGTGAATTCTACCAAATACTCACAAAAGAGTTAGTGCCTCTCCTTCTCAAACTATTCCTAAAAATTCAAAAGGGAAGACTCCCAAGTTCATTTTATGAGGCCAGCATTATTCTAATTCCAAAACCAGATAAAGATACTACAAAGACAGAAAATTATAGGTCAATATCCCAGATAAAAATAGATGCAAAATTTTTCAATAAAATATAAGCAAACCAAATTCAGCAATACCATAAAATCATACACAAAAAGCAAGTGGGATTTATTCTGGGGATGCAAGGTTGGTACACTATCTGCAAATTAATTACCATGATACACCACATAAACCAAATGAAGGATAAAAATCATATGATCATATCAGTAGATGCAGAAAAGCATTTGACAAAATCTAGCACCCATTTATAATAAAAACTTGCAGCAATATGGGAATAGAAAGAATATACTGGCCATATATGACAAACCCACAGCTAACATCATACTCAACAAGGAAAAAATAAAAATATTTTCTGTAAGACTGGGAACAAGACAGGAATGTCCACTTTACTGCTTTTATTCGACATAGTACTAGAAGTCCTAGCCACAGCAATCAGACAAGAAGATAAAAGATAAAAGATATCCAAACTGGAAAGGAGGAAGTAAAACTCATTATATAATACTGTACATAGAGGTCCCTAAAGATTATGCCAAAACAAACAAACAAACAAACAAACAACCTAGAACTAATAAATGAATTCAGTAAAGAAGCAGAATACAAAATAAATATTCAGAAATCAGTTTCACTGATATGCATCAATAATGAGCTATCAGACAGGGGCACTAAGAAAACAATACCATTTATAATTGCTGCAAAAAAAAAAAAACAAACCTAGGAATAAATTTAATGAAGGAGATAAGAGTTCTGTACCTGGAAAATTATAAGGCACTGAAGAAAGAAAGGGAAGAAGATACAAATAAATGGAAGCATATACCATGCTCATGGATAGGAAGAGTTTACATCACTAAAATATCCATACTGCTCAAAGCAATCTAGAGATTCAATGCAATTTTTATCAAAATATAAATGGTTTATTTCACAGAACTAGAAAAAATAACCCAGAAATTTATATTGAACCACAAAAGACCCTGAATAGCCACAGCAACCTTGAGAAAAAAGAACAAAGTTGGAGGAATCATGATACTCGATATCAAGTTATACAAGGCCACAGTAATCAAAACAGCATGGTGTTGGCATAAAAACAGACATATAGATACATGGAAAGAATAGATATCCTAAAAATAAAACCACATCTGTATGTTCAATTAACACAAGGTGGGGCAAAAGTAGGTTTATGGTTGTTTGTATGGAAAATAATATAACAATTAACAAATAATAATATAAGAATAAACTCTGTGTTTCGTGTACTCACAGCTGTATGCCTACTTTTGCCCCATTTCATATTTGACAAAGAAGGCAAGAACATACAATGGGGAAAAGAAAGTCTATTAATAAACAGTGTTGGGAAAAATAGATAGATATATTCATAAAAATGAAACTAGACCACCTCCTTACACCATACACAGGAATAAACTGAAAGCGAATTGAACATTTAAATGTAAGTCTCAAAACCATAAAAATCTGAGAAGAAAATATGGGCAGTAAAATCTCAGGCATATCTCATAGCAGTATTTTTCCTGATATATCTCCTCAGGCAAAGGAAACAAAAGAAAAAAATTAATGGAACTACATCAAATTAAGAAGTTTCTGCACATAAAAGGAAACTTAAAAAAATGAAAACACAACCCACTGAATAGGTGAACATATTTGCCAATGATATAGTCAATAAGAAGTTAATATCCAAAATTTATATTACTCACCCCCCCAAAAAAAACCCCAAACAATCCAATTAAAAAATGTTCAGAAGACCCAAATAGACATTTCTCAAAATGGCCAATAAACATATAGAAAGATGCCCAACATCACTAATCAGAGATATACAAATTAAAACCACAGTAAGATATCACCTCACACCTGACAGAATGATTCACTGCAGGATTATTTACAATAGCCAAAATATGGAAAAAATCCAAATGCACGTCAATAGACAAGTGGATAAAAAAGCAGTGGTATGTATATACAATGGAATATTACTGAGCCATAAAAAAGAATGGAATCTTACCAATGTGATGGTTTGGATGGACCTTACCAATGCGACAGTATGGATAGACCTAGAGGGTATATGGTAAGTGAAATACATCAGAGAAACACAAATATCATACGATTTCACTTATATGTGGAATCTAAAGAACAGAATAAACAAACAAAATTGAAACAGACTCACTGATACAGATAACTGACTGATGGTAGCTAGAGAGGACGTGGGTTGGAGAGCTGGGTGAAAAGGGTGAAGGAATTGAGATGTACACATTGCTAGTTACTACATAGTCACTGAGATAGAAGTATAACATAGGGAACATAGTCAATAATATTGTAATAATTATGTACGGTGCCAGGTGGGTACTGGAAGTATCAGCGGGAACCCTTTGTAAAGTATATGATTGTCTATCCTCTATGCTTATGCCTGAAACGAACATAAAATAGTATTGTATATAAATTATAATTGAAAAATAATAGAAGAACACAGCTAGAGGCATTACACTTACTGATTTCCAGTTATATTACAATGCTATAGTAATCAAACAGTGTGATAGTGGCATCAAAAACAGGCACAGAGATCAGTGAAACAGAATAGGGAGCCCAGATATAGCCCCCCACATATAGTAATTTTTGACAACGGTATCAAGAACATACAATGAAGAAAGGACAATTTTTTCAATAAATGGTGATGGGAAAACTGGACAACCACATGCAAAAAAAAGGAACTGAACCCTATCTTATTCCACTTACAAAAAGTAGCTCCAAATGGGTCAAAGACTTAAATGTAAGACCTGAGACCATAAAACTCCTACAAGAAAACACAGAGAAAAAGACCCATATCAGTCTTGGCAGTGAATTCTTGGACAAGCCACCCACAGTGCAGTGAATTCCTAGATAGGTCACCCGAAGCACAGTGAATTCTTGGATAGGTCACCCAAAGCACAGGCAGCAAAAGCTAAAATAAACAAGTGGGACTACGTTCAACCAAACAGCTTCTTCATTACACAGGGAACAACCAGTAAATTGAAAAGGCAACCTACAGAATGGGAAAAAATATTCTTTTTTTTCCCATTTATATGTTCAGTTTTGAAATTGCATAATAATATTGACAATGCTCTCTTCAAGCTTATATATACCTCCTAAATATTCTAATATGTGTCCTAGGAAAGTGTGTCTCTCTGACTGAAGATGATTCTTATAGAAACCATTCTCTAATGATGTAAGATCAAGTTATCTTTTATTGTTTGACAGCTGCATACGTTAATCTTGCTTTCAAATAAAACTCCTTAGTTATTTCACAGGTGATGGTTAAACTCTCTCTTTATTCTGTATCTTCGTGATTCACTTTTAGAGAAAAGAGCGGGATCTTCTATCAAGCCCTATCAGATTTCATCCTGAGAGCTCTAGTGCTTTGTTTCTTTGGGTTTCGTGGTGCTCCTCACTACATGCTCCATTCCTTCCAACAGCACCTCGTCCATAAAGTTGGTGCATCTATCCATAATACAGAGTCAAAGGAAGCAGAAGTTTTTAAGGTAAAAATATCTTACTCAGGGAGCAGGAATCTACTCTGTGCAGGAATAGTTTCTGTGGCATTTGAGAATGAGTACAACACAGTAAAACAGCCCCACAGTCTCTCTCATTCTCTTGGCCCCATGTTCTTAATAGGACTTAACTTTGCATATTTAGCATAAAGTCTTTTGCTTTGTTAAAGGCAGCAGAAAAGTTTGTAAAAGTGTTGTTTAACTATGACATCCCATATTGTATTGTTAAACTAGAAACAGTTAATGCTGGTACTTAATGGGAACTGAAGCAGAGAGAAGTTAAGTAAACACTTAACTAGTAAAATTAAATCCAAATGTAGCCAATTGGCTCCCGAGTTCTTTCCCTAAAGGATTCATATATGTTGTCAAAATGTAAAAATTCAACTTGAAAATGTATATCAACCTTATAGGGGAAAACTAAATTTTAATGAGTTAAAAATTAATGCAGCATATCTGTGTACAATTCAACAATATTTATTACACCTAATTTGACATTCACAGAGAAAATCATGCCTCTATTTTATCATTTACATTTGAAAATTTACAGCACATATGTCATGATCATTTCCAACTCTTCAGGGAATTTTAGAGAATTTCAGCTCAAATATTAGAATTAAGGATAACAAGTACAGCCAAGACTAAAGAAGCTACATTCTACATTCAAAAAAATGTACAAACGTTGATTCCACAAATACTTTGGCAGAAAACATAAATGTTAAAATTATTATTGTCAGTGGTGCAGGTGGGGGGCGCAGACCAGGGTGGCAGAGCCCTGTGTGGGCGTTGTCTGGTGGCAGCTGTAGAAGAGCCACAGGGCTGATTAACATGCACACTGCGCGTTCAGCTGTCCCAAGTCAACTGGATCGCTGACGGGTGCACTGCATACTCTGCGTGAAGCTCTATGAAGACCCGATGTGAGGACGCCACAAAGGGAGCTATGTTAGTGTCCTAAAATTGAAAAAAAAAAAAAAAAAAAGAAGGAACAAGTTACACTTTTCACAAATTTGAACATTTAAAAAAAATGTTAGCATAGTAAAAACGTACTACATAAAGCAGTACGATTTTATAGTAAACTGTCATATGTGTCTAGAAGTGACCTTGCTAAGAATTAATGTACATATTTTATAAAAGACCATTGCTGGAGTTAGGGGTTGAATGGAAATGGGATGTGATGGATACAGAGTTTCCTTCACTGGGGTTGAAGAGTAATGAAAGTGTTTTAAATTTGATTGTAGTGATGGTAGCCACACAACTTTCAATCTACTGACTACTGAATTATACACTTTAAGTGTATTACACTTTAAGTGTAATATACAGTCATGAATTATATCTCAGTAAAATTGTCATTGAAAATGGAATTTTCAATTCAAGTTCTCACTAAACTCTTAATTTTTCTGATAAGTACATAACGTTTTGCCATGCTTAATGCACACCCACGTTTTTGTGCGCATTATACACGGATTATTATGCCCAATGGTATGCAGTCATTATACCGATGTATAATGTGCATCCTTACTTTCCCCTCAAAAATTTGAGCAAAAAACTGCACATTATACATGGCAAAATATGGTATTTATATTTGCAACTAAAACAGTCATATAAGTAAATTATATTGCTCTCTCCCCTTAATATCTATAGTTTTCTTGGAGGATTTATTTTCATTTCCTGTAGAATAATGTGTAAATGGGTCTCAGCTTTCTCTCATTTCCTAATCATTCATTTAACAAATATTTATCCAGAGACTTCCATGTTGCCGGCGTTATTTTCAGCACTGTGGATATGAACAATGAACCAGACAGTTACAAGGCCTTGCTCCCATGAAGCTCCACTCTAACGGGAGGAGGCGAACGGTGGCCAGCTGAGCCAGTGAACCACAGAGCAGGTCCGAGACGTGCTGGAGTCGGTGGTCTGGGGCCTGCTCCTCTGTGCTGCAGGCCGCGCTGCATCAGTCCTCCCCAAGAGCCATCAAAAGACAGACATTTCCAAGACAGTAAATTATTCAAGTGAGTGCGGCACAGAGAATTTTTTCTCGAAGAGCTATGTCAAGGTATAGACAATGTCATATATTCTCACACACGTGCAACTTTTTCTTTCCATTTTAATCTGCTCCCAGATTTCCACTTACTATTTTACACTGACCGACAAGTGTACGTGGTTAACCAAAGTTTTAAGCCCTCCTTCGATTCTCCTACTTTTCCTGTTATTCTTTCATGTTTAGACTGTATAACTGAGAGTGACACAGGATTTCCCCATGACAATTGTTTTCTCACACAAGCAACATCTTCAAATCATCACTATGATTACCAATCTAAGGAGTGACTTTTACCTTCACTTTGGAAGTAAGCTGATTTTATTGGGCTTGGAATGCTAAAGAAATCAGTGGTGTCCTTAATTTAAAAAGAAAACAATTACTCTTAAAATGATGTCCACATTTATCAAAGAAAATGTAAAATTGTTAAAATATTGCAAACACTCAGTTTCAAAAAACTGACATGTCTAGCTGTAGACTTTGATTTAATGGGACGTCGGTTTAAGTGGCAGTTAAGGTCTCTTCTCAGCGCCTCAGTTTTCTTTTATCAGAAAAGTCCAGGTTATCACTGTTCTTTCCTCATCACAGAACTGTCACCGCGGGGATCAGAGGGGGTTGTATGTTTGAAAGTCACTGACACCAAAACAAAAAGAGCCATGTGGATATAAATTAATGGTGTTGTTAAAACGGCCTTTTTCTTTTTGACGTGTTTCAAACTTTAACTAAATATCTAAGACCCAGTCAGCCTCTGAATCTGAAATGTGAAACATCGACTGGCTTCTCTTTTCTGTGGCTCCCCACTAACATCGGGGATCAGCATCTAAAGGCCAGGTGACTGAAAGTGCTCCCTAGGTAATTAACTCTGTATATAAGAATAGAGCTACCTGGCTGGGGTGTCAAACTCATTTTCACCAGGGCCACATCAGCCTCATGGTTGCCAAATGTAATTTTAGGACTGTGTACATGTAACTACTCTTTAACTAGAGGCAAGGAGCTTGGCACTGCCACCAGGTAGAAACAAGGTGCCGGGTGGGATGAAACAAGCAGGAGGGCCGGATTCAGCCTGCGGGCCTTGTGTTTGCCACCTGTGTTAAGAGTATTCCCAAGTGTTGTCTATAAACCAAAGAGGTTTCATTAAATAAATTAGGTTGTAAGTGAAATTCATATATCCACAGTGGGGAATTGTAGCCCTATGTTTTCACGTCTAATAAGAGCGCGGTCTCTCATGGAACATAAGTCGGCATGCATGGACTCATGTTCGTGGAAGCAGAATTCCCTGTGGGGAAATCAGGCTGGCATGTTCCTTAGATTTAAAATAAAACCTTGCTCTTGCTAAAAATCTCTCTCCCTGGGTCAAAAGGACTTATGCTAATGCATCCTAGCTTCCTCACACCAGTGAGTCAGCCCAAGCCTATTGTCTTTCCATTTGCATATCTATCCTCTTGATGCGATATCTTGGGCATCTACCACCTAATGTAAATCTACAGTTCATGCACAGTTAATGAAGACCATTCATATCTAAAGTGCCCGAGAACCGGCAATAAAAGGCCAGTCCACACGGGGTTCAGGCCTCTCCAAGATCATAATGGAGGGGAAGAGTGGTCCCCGAATTTCTAGTCCATTATAAAATTATGTGTAAAATTATTTACACGCAGCCATTGCATACGAATCCTGCTGGCCAGAATTCGCGACAAGGTTGTACACACATACAATGGAATACCATCCAATGATTAAATACGATACACCAGTGATTTTATTGGTATGATGAGATGTTAATGGTATTTGGGTAAGTGAAAAAAACATACCACAAAACAGTGTGTACATATGCAAACATACCCAAGAAAGGTGTTTTTGAAAAAATGCATGGCAGAACTTCCAGGGCTTTGGAAAAATTTATTTATTTTCTGATAATTCCAAAAATAACATTTATCAATTTTATAAATAGTATTATATATTTTTAAAAAGTATCTAGATTTCCAGATTATGTAATTCTCTGTAAGGTTTGATTAGCAAACCTAAATGTCTAAAGAGTAGGACAAATTCACTTATTAGATTGAGTAGATTTTTGGTGGAGTCTGTAGGGTTTTCTATGACATTATCATGTCATCTGCTCCTACCCTTTGTGATAACACGGATGGAACTGGAAAGTATTATGCTAAGTGAAGTAAGTCAAATGGTGAAAGACAAATACCAGATGATCTCACCTGTAAGTGGAACCTAATTAACAAAACAAACTGGCAAGCAAAAGATAGTCAGAGACATTGAAATCGACAACAGACTGACAGTAACCAAAGGGAAGGGGAGAGGGAAATAACATGGGAAAGAAAGGAAAGGGACATAAATGAACATGAATGAGGGACTGATTGACAGAGCCAAGGGGAGGTGGGATTGAGTATGGGAGGTGGGCGTGGGTAAGGCAAGGGTTGGGGGGAGTGGTGGTAGGAAAACGGAGACAACTGTATTCGAATATCAATTAAAAAAGGTGAAAAATAAAGAAAGAGTAGGGCAATGAGAAGTAGATACTGTCATCAGCAGTCACATTTCCCTTACTTGAAAGCTCTGTAAGTATCTGCTTGCAGTAAAATGAGAGGCCAGCAGGGCACACGTAAGCAATGTTGAGTCAGTATCGGAAATCTAACCTGATGTTTAGGGAACTTGTCCAACCCGCTGCCTGCAGGCCTCACGCGGCCCAGGGTAGCTATAAATGCAGCCCAACACAAAGCCGTAAATTTACTTTAAAACACTATGATTTTTGTGTGTGTGTGTGATTACATGTCACAAGGTATTTAATGTGTGGCCCAAGACAACTCTTTTTCTTCCAGTGTGGCCCAGAGATGCCAAAAGTTTGGACACCCCTGATAATCCATCAGAATTTTACAAATCAATCAAACTACTGGTCACCAGACCAATACTTAATATCTGTGTATTTCTTCAAAGAATCCCTATAATTTTCAAGAAGAAGTAAATGAAATGGATCCAGGTGTCCAAATTTTCTAAAGTTCTAATCATGGAGAAACAAACATGTATTCAACCTTTAGTGGTGCATTGAAATGGAGCTTTTAAAAAACAACGTGCCAGGGCTCCTCCCCCAGAAATTCTGACTCAGTAGGTACGAGTACTGGAAGTCTGCAATGTAGTGACTGTAACTGAATAGGTGATTCCTATGTAAAAACTTCAAATAACTGTACAGGTAATTCCAACTCACAGTTGAGTTTGTAACTATATTACTATTAATTTAATGCAAAATCCACCAGGTGGCACTCATGCTCCCCAAAAGAGAAAAGTCAGAAAAGTGTACAGAATATGTAAAAGTACATTGTGCTTTGTACTTTGCCTGTGTCTGCCTTTAAAGGTGCATACTACATTACTTTCATTATTTAAACATAATAAATGGAAATTTTAAAATCTTGCTTTACTTACTGTGCCACAGTACGGTCCAGAGAATGGAGAAGTAACATCGGGTCCATCGTAGAGTATAAGGTAGTTGTGGACACAGTCGCCAGGATCGTCAATGCTGATGAAGTAAAAGCTGACGGTGACGTGTCTTCCAGAAGGAGCGATGATGGCCCATTCGCAGTGCGTGTTGTTAGGGTAAGTGCCGGGATAGCCAGGGCTGGTGAAGGAGCCACTGTCTCCATAAAGAGTGCCACCACACCCTGCAAGAAATAATTGCAGGAAGTTTGATGCAGCAACATAGCCAGAGTCCTTTAGTGCACTTGCAAGGCAGTAAGACAGGGCAGCTGTTTCCTTCAGGTGCTGGGGCCCTCTGCAAGAACAGTGGAGGCAGAAACCCTTTTCTCCCTGGGGCCAAATCCCTCCAACTCCCTCACCACCTGGTCTCTCCCCACCTCCCCCCTCCTTTTCTCCACCATATAGTCCTTCCCCTCTGTAACATGCCTGAGGGACAGCTTCCTCCAGGTCTGCTCTTTGAAAACGGTGGGTTGTGAACACCAAGGGAAAACCAAGAGCTAGATTAAGTAACTGTAGGAGAGAGTAGAGGAAAGTAATTAAAGTTGCTGTGTACTTTTGATGGTCTAGATCTCTCCACCAGCAATGAGTTCTTGATAATGATGTGGGTGAAGTAAATTAAAAGCACAATTCCAGGCCTAAGCCAAAATAAATGTGTTTTCGGAGCTTTGGGCAGCAACTATTACAACAGGGACTTTACCAGGGTTACAACTGACAGTTCCAAGATTGACAAATTTATAGCCAAAACACTGTAAGTATTGGCGTTGATTTGTTTTGTTTGTTAACTTGCACATGAAAACGATCATTGTTGAGGACAGACAGCCCTGGAGACTCAGACACGGAACTGCGTAGGAAGGAGGCACAGGCCTAGAGGAAGAAGCTGGGCTGGGTTCTGGCCGCTGGGGTGCGGTCCTCCCTCTGCCATGGTCTGCTGTTTGGGCAGCTCACTAATTTGGTGTCTTATTTCCTTATCTGTGAAATTAGAACACTAAGATCATCTTTAAGTATCTTTAGGAGCCAATATTGCAGTATCTATGATTGTCTTGATAGAACCCTTTTCTTGTTCCTCAGTTTGTTTGTTTGTTTACTTATTTATTTTTTCCACAGAAAGCTGGAAAGTAACTTATTCCCAAAGATGGCGGAAGTAAGAAAATCGTCCTAGAAATACACGTTGGTGTGACTCAGTTGGGATGGGTCTCCCCTTGAATGTGCTCTCCTCCTCGCGGCTGCACTGGGGCCTTGCTGTCTCGTGACAAATATTAAACACTTCGGAAGCCGCTGTCGTGAGCAGGTGGGAGCCGCCTTCAGAGCCACAGGTTGCACGGAGAGACTGTGTGTTTCTCAGGAGAATAGCACCTTCAATCTCAGAAAAGTGCATAAACACTTTATGCCATCAGCACAGTTTAGAATAAGGAGGCACGCCATTCATCAAAGTGTAAAAATGACAACAGGAAAAAATACTGCTTTGTTGAATAAGGTATTCAACTGTGCTGTGAATGTTTAAGGCAGCTGATGGCCAAACCAGGCGAGTCAAGGAAGGTGGTCTGGGTTTGGAGGCGATTCTGCATCTAGACCTCTGTGGCTGAGCACCGGACAGCAGGTCTTCCTCCTCAAGGCCAGTGGTACTTGAGAAACCAGATTTTGCAGCCGTGGCCCAAAGAGAGGACTGAATTGGGCCAGAACTGCAATCAGCCAAAAAAGATAGCAGCAATCTGAACAGGTCACCAACGTGGTGATGGTAACTCCCCGATCGGGACCTTTAGGGATGAACCAGGGCACCAGGAGGCCGAGGATGCTCCGGAACACGCTCACCACGATCGCAGGCACTGTGAGGCCGCTGCACGCCTTGGCTGCTGCTGGGGCTGCCGGCCCCTGCCCCACCGCCACACTTGGGCCCAGCCGGTCCTCAGTATATTTAAAATGAGTCATTTTTATTATTCTTATTTTGAAAGTGTTTAGGTATATTGAGGACATTTCACAAAGTATTCTTCCTCTCTTGAGTTAAAGTTACTGACATGACTTAAATGTTCTTCAGTTATTTGATACACAACCAATCAAACATGCAGAAAGGTACTGACCGCCCTAAAAACAGCAATCGACTGCCAAGACATGGCGGGAGTTGCACGGAGCGCTGCTTTTCTGTGCGCACACGCGTGTTACTGATGCGCCGTCTGGGGGAACCTTTTTCTTTAATACCGGGAACTAGTTCCTCAGAGAGCTGCCGTGATGATCAAACCAAATGATACAAATATGACAAAACCAGAATTTATTAAGGAATTTTTTAAATCTTTATATTTTATCTTTTCTTTACATGTAAATATATGTTCTTAAATAGATAGTAATGTACAGAAATGAGTAAAAGTAGAATTGAAAAGGAACTGTGTTTCACTGTTAAAAATCTCTATTTTTACCAAAAAATAAGCAAGAAAACGGATGGCTAAAAAGATAAGGTCATTTTAGTGGCCTTTTCCTTCAGGTACATGGCGTTTTTCTCAACATTACTGTACCGTACAGAGTGTAACTGTCTTACCAGAGGGCAATGAGGTCCAGGTAATCTCATACCCACGGCTGGAGGTTGCAGCATCGCTCTTAAATCGCAGGTAGAGTTCATTATTTTGAGAGAAGACAGGATCCGGCAACAGAGCTCCACAGTATGTGCCAAGTAATGGCGAGCTGCTCTCACTTCCATTCCTTACCTTTAAAAATGAGTCATGGATTATTATTCTTAAGCACGTTATACTGTCTTCTTTAATTTAGCATTGCTATACACTAGCATACAAGGGGGGACCCCAAAAGTAGAATTTATTTATTAAAAACTGTGTATTTATGCTTACATGTTTAAACTTCAGTCACCCTCAAAGCACTCTCCCTTTGATGCAATGCACCTATCGAGACGTTTTTCCCACTGCTCAACACAGTTTCTGAACTGTTCAATTTTGATGCCGCTTACTGCTTCTGACATTTTTTGTTTCACCTCTCCCACATCGGCAAAATGTTTCCCTCTGAGGACTTTTTTCATCAGGTGAAACAAACAAACAAAAAAATAGTCACTTGGGCCGAGATCAGGTGAGTAGGGAGGGTGAGGCGTGGGGGTCACACCATTTCGGTCAAACACTGCTGACCACTCAGCATGGTAGGGGCAGGTGTGCTCTTAAATCCCCCATCATGAAATGGGCAAACATGTTGAAAGAGTCTCCAAAAAAATTCACTGAAGCCAAACACGTCCTCTCACACCACCACCAGCTGGTGCACTGATACAGATGGGCTCCTAGAACACTTTCCTAGTGGGGGAAGCCTGTACTACAAGGTGCCTGACCCCCAGAAAATAATTCTGTTTTTTTCTGGCCCCCCCTTGTATAAAATAATGTTCAACCAAAAGGGATATTTGTATGGGAAGAGGAGAGAACTCAATAAATTTACAAAATTTCTAAGACATGCAGGGTGGAGAAAAAGTAGGTTTATAGTTGTGAGTATGCAAAACACAGAGTTTATTCTTGTATTATCATTTATTAATTATTATATTATTTTCTATAAGAACTGTGAACCTACTTTTGCCCCACCCTGTATTTTAAAAACACATTCTGTAACCGAATAGTTTCTCTAATGGACTGAATGCAGTAGACACATATAGAAACCAGAACTCAGCGTGTGTTTAACCACACACACACTGTGGACATGGCTACAATCTGTCCTCACGCCTGGCTGCCGCTGCGCATCTCCACCAGCCCGACTCCGAGGAGGACGCCAGGCGTGCGGGGTGAGCCACCTCGACATGTTTGAATGATGGTTTTACTGATAGACATGCTCAAAATCTTTGAAGTTCCTCCATTCCCTGTATAATTTCATCATTTAACATTTGGTCAGCTGCTGACTGCCTTAAGTCATAGCCTTTCCTCAGAGGCACAGTGACTCATCCTGCTGGGTTGTATTGATCTAGGTCTGTGCAGTAGCCCATGGGAGAGAATAATGCCTTTCTGGTGCTTTTTGGAGTATTCTGCTAAGTATTTAAACAAAGCGCCTAGCCGTGGATAGAGTAGCCAGTTATCTACCAGGAGACAGAGGCGGTGCCATTTCCAAGAATGCTGGAAGACCAGACCGGCCACTGCTATACTCTTGGCTTTGAGTCTTGTTCCTGTTGATTGTCTTTTAGAAAGCTGATGTTCTAAGAGGAAGAGTGAGAATATTAATTCCCAGTGAGTATGCAAATGACTTGTAGTCATTTTTCTCTTCACTGGAACCGTGAGAGCAGTAGACACCTCTGGGACATTAGAGAACCCTGGAAGGGGAGGGAAAAATTCTGAAGACAAATGCAAACTCCAAATGTGGTCTAGGGCCTGGCCTTCATGTGGTATTAATACAGTTGGAATCCTCAGTGAGAAGTTTCCATCCCTGCTGTACTTAGCACAGATGGAGTGCTGAGGCTTGCTGGTACGGCCGCACTTGATAGGCCTAAGTCGCACTTTCCTGTCTGCTCATTGGACAGAAAGTTTCAGACCCATCTCTATGGGGTAAGGAAGGACAGCTGGGAGAAGACATTCTCACCCTTCAATGCCCGAGAGCTGACCTTAACGCCAGTCAGTAAGGGTCAACTCAGGCTTGAGGTGAGAGGGAGGCAGCTGTAGGGGGACTCAAAATGACAAGATAATTCTGTCCTTTCTCTGTATCCCACTCCTCTCCTCATTTCTGCCTGGCGCTCCACACACATGTTTACACTCTGTGGTGGGTGAGGTCTGGGGGTCTGAGTTTACCCTGACGGACACAACAGCGCTGTGTTTCTCTCGTCACCTCCTCCCTGCTACCTGCACCGCCTCCAGTTTCCCACCACGGCAAGGATTCCCCAAGACAAAGGCATGAGCTGCCTCCCAGTGCTTGGCACACTATAGGTTATGAATATTCATTAAAAAAGGACTAGATGAAGATTACAGGGGAGAACTTTCCAGGAAAATAAAACTCTGTAACAGGTGTAAAGGAGCAAACAAACTTTGGAAACCTTACCAAAAACTCTCAGGTACATGAAACAAAGAGAACTTCAGTAAGGTTAAGATTCAAACTCAATTCACAGAGGAATTCAGCATCCCCTGTGTATACAAATTTATTTCCTAAGCTTAATTCGTTTCCACAGAGTTTGCAAAGGACATCCAGGGGAGCCCTGGGATTTTTATGGAAAAATAGAGGCGCCAAGCTTCGCACACAGTCTGCGTCAGTTATGGGCTCCTTCAGGACATCCTCCTGTGAACGTGGCATAACGGTCCTCCCACTCACACCACATGGGTGAAGAGGGGCAGGAGGAATGCAGAGGGGCCCTCCTGGTTTACAGGGAGTCCCGGGGTGCAAGAGCTCGAGGAGCGTGGCTTTGCTTGCTCCAGGCCCAGGAGGCTTCTCTCCCGCTGTGCCGGGGGTGATGGAATGGAGGGTGGGTGAGAGCAGGACGGCACAAGGCAAAGCTGCCCCTTTGTCCAGGTAGACTCCCCAGTAGTGGTGGGGAGAAAGCACAACACATCCCTCCTGCCTCTGCCAAAGACGTGGTCAAGGCACCGTTCTGCTCAGAGAACACTGAAGACGCCCCACACTCACTGTGGCTGTCAGGGGCACCAGGCTAACGATTTAGTGTCGTTTGGTTTTACGTTCTCCTCCACATAAAGCACACTTCTTAAAGTCAGTGCCATGGCCCGCCTCCACCGTGGCCCTTAGACATCCCTCTGGTGCTCGCAGTCTGAACTCCCGCATCGGCTCCCCCGGGAAGCCTTCCCTGTCCCCGAAGTAACTGTTAGTCCTTTGCACATTAAGTGGCAGTTGACTATTTCTTGTCTGTCCTTCCCACTGGACCACGAGCCTCCTGGGAGCCCTGAATGTATCTTATTCCTACTGGATTTCCTCTGGTGCCTGGCCATAGAAGATGCTTGGCAAGTATTTATGGAATGAAATTATAATGAATACATTCATGAAATGAGGAAGGGATGTATTTTTAGTGGTAGCAAAGAAAAGGGTGAAAAATCTGAAGTGGTCCATCATCTTTTATATAATTCATTCACATGAGATCCACATGTATGTTACCTCCAAGAAATCACGTCTGCATTCACTTGAGTCCTCGATGCTGAAGGAATGAAAGAAGAGGGAAATCGTGTGGTTCTGTGGCGCCGTGAGGGTCACTGTGCAGTCCACGTTGTTGTCATAATCACTGGGCCACCCAGGACTCTTTAGGTGGCCAAACGCCTTGTTATAGTGTCTGTTACAATCTTGAAGAAAACAATATTCACAATTAATGTGTGTCTCCCAATATTCAGTGTTCTTTCAGTCTGACAGGGGTAATTCATAAATGACTAAATTTAAACACTTTAGAAAAGCTACTCTGCGTCTCTGCGTCTGCCCTTGAGATCACTGAGCTCCCTGGAAGTGAGGTGGACCGCACTGGTGCGGGAGCGGTGCGGTGTCTCGTTTACGGGGAACACCCCGTGTGAGACGTGAAATATGAGCTCTCGCCTTTGAAGATGAATATTCTAGAAGTCTCTGTGCTTGTCCTGGTCACATTGAGGTGGAGTTGGCTGACATTTAGACTCTTTTTCAAGAGTAAAATCTCTACCTCCAAGATAGTCTGAGGATTTCCCTTTAAAACCTTCAATGAATTATTTGTTCTGATAGAACCAGCAAATTGTTGTTTTTTCATTGTTTTGGCTAAAAATATCCAGAGTGCTTATATTTGTTTGTTTTAATCAAAAGAAGTGTTAGTTTCAGTCAATCTTGAAATGAACATTAAATAAAGTGTTCTTGGGAAATAAACTTCTCAGTTTTAGTCATCAAATAACCCATTCAAATCTCCTTGGTTTTGACAAGATAATTTCCTAAGATACAGTGATTTCTATGTATGTTCAAGTGGACAATAAAAGAACTGGTATAATTTAAAATTATGCAACAACATAAACTTTAAAGAATATGCTGGCATTCTAAACATTTGAATTAGCATTATATTCACTTTACCTCTTCGTAAACCAGCTTTAGTAATGTGCTTAATCAGGCCTGGTTTCCACTGGGGGCCTCAGCTCGTACGAGCGTGGCTCCTGCTAACAAGCCCTGATGTACCCACGTGAGTCCATTCTGGCAGCAACTGTAATGATAGCAGATTCTCACCTGCAATCCGATAGGTAAAGCCCACTCTAGAGTTTTCGTTAAAAACTTCGAATTTGAAAATGACAATCGCAGTGCTTGTAGAGGAATAAAATGTTGGTATAGCGGAAGCATTTGTGCCACAGAAGTGAATTCTTGGATGTCCATTACTCTGAAATGAAATGGAAGGCAAATTACATTAGATTTTGCTTCAAAAGAGAATAGGCCATAGGAGATATTAAATGCATATAAAATGTGCTTAGATATTTAGTCATGGAAACTAGTTATAGTATTTGAGGTATTTAGCAATAATACTGACGCTGGACTTGGAATTCACAACTGTCTCACATTCTCTAAGGGACAAAAAGTGGGAGGTCAAGTTTATGCTGAAAGCACCAGACAGATACTTGCCTCCTGCAAATGAGATCCTTCTGCTCTCCTCACAGCCAAGGCCTGGGCCCTTGCTCTGAGCACATCGCTGTCCAAGCTCACTACAGTTCTCTGACCAGGGTTTTTCCATAGACCGGAACTCCATAACTAACTTAGCCCTGCTTCTAGCCCCTAGCAAATCTAACCAGATACTTCAATACTGCTATGAACCCAGAGGCCGCTGGTGCCTATAATGAGGTCCCTGTTTCCCCTTTGTAATACCTGGGCAGCCCCCATCGCTTCCCAAGAGGAGAAGGTAAATGCAGTCTAACACCTATCAATCCTTGCATAAAAACAACTTGAATTCAAGTCAGGACATCTGCTGCCTCTCACATATATTGTGCCTCACAGCTGTAGTTCACGGACATCTCCTGAAAGGCTGACTCCCCAGTCCTGCTTCAAACGCCTGTTATGGATCTGTGCTTCTACCCCACCCTGTCCCCTGCTGTTGGTCCTTTCCTAACCTTGCCTATTGTATCCTCTGAACTTTAACTGCACTGTTAACCACTCCTATATACATCCTCAGCCCCTCCCCTTGTGGCCTTCAGTGAAACCTGGGTCTCCAGCAGCCTCCGGGTGGAGGCATTCTTTCCCCACACTCCAGTTCACTGAGTAGGAATGGGAGGGGGAGGGGTGGGGGACAGGGATTTCCAGGCTGCTCACTGCAGCATGTGTCCCTGCATCACAGCTCATTCTCCTCTGAGGGTCTCTACATCCGGCCAAAGGTGCTCCCTTCTCATCATTCTCACTTACCTTTTTTCTGGTTACTTCCCTTCCTTCATTACAGACTTGTGCTATTTCAGCTCAGTCATTTTATGAATGCTTGGAGGTTCTTACAGAAAATCCACTGACCGTCCTCATTTGCATTCCTTAATACCATGACTTTAATCTCTACTCTCTGTGGTGGCCCACCCCAACGCCAGCTATCCAGTCCGTTCTTTTTAGTACCTGCAACGCCTCTACCATATCGTTCTTGCATGATCTTCCAGCTACACCTTCTCTTTCTACCCTTGGGCACCTTTCCAGTCTCTCTTAGTTATCAATTTCTTATCTTTTCTCCCTCCTCACTCAGGTTGAGCCCTTTTCTTCTTTCCTTTATTCATTCAGTTGAAGGATATTATTCACTCAGTTGAAGGACATTATTCACTCATGGCAAATACTGGGTGTTATTTGAGGCCACCGTAGCTGTCATTATGACACAGGGCTGTCTGGGTCGTATAAGAAACATGTCTGTACCCAGAAGGTAGTTTGCCCTGACCCGCACGGGGAAATTTGGATTCATGAAGCAAAGAGAAACTGAAAGAGCTTTAACCAGAGGGCTTTTTCCCACATTGCTCTACTCCTTCCAGGAGGAGCCCCGCTGGGGGATACAAGCAGTGTTTTGAAAACCAAAGGGATGATGATAAGCTAGCATATTGACCATGTGGGGGCACAGGATGTACTTCAGTGTCTCTGCTTTGTAATAATTCAGCCAATCCCACATCTAGGTAGCAGCCAGTACTTCTCAAACCTCTTTCCACGTTGTAGTCATTCAAAATGAATTTCTCTGCCTCCACCAAGACACATGGGCAGTATGGGGGATCCCATATATAGAACGAGAACTTGAAAACTCGGAAAGAGATAGACTGGATCCTCTATGACTGCCAGCCAGTGCGTGAGGGGTTGAACACGACGCCCCTAAAACGAACTGGATAGAGGAACTAATCTCAAACTGCAGAGAGACGGTCCAGGCACTCCCAGATGTTCCCCCAGCATCTGCCCTCGGCTCACGGCTCCTCGATTTCCATGTATCCCCTGGATAATCTCATTACTCTCAGTTTTTTAACCACTGGCTTTTGTGATGCTGACAACGAAACCTTCAGGCCTGCTATCTCTGCCATGCTTCCTCCTGTCCAACTGTCTCCTCAATGTCTCATCCCATTGGCAATTTGGAGTCTTTTTTTTTTTTTTAACCCGGACAACTTTTTTCCCCTTTTTGCATCACCATAAATATAGGTCCACTAGACTAGGGCCATCTGGCCTCCTAACCGATTTCCCTGTGCTCTGTGCTGACCCCTTCAGTTAACCCTACACGTAGACTCCACTGACTACAGACGTGCTTCTCCCAGCACAGCCCACGGAGAGCCGGTGTCAGAGCACCAGAGAGGCTCATCAGGAGCTCAGAATGACGGGTGCTGTGTGGGGCGTTAGTCTCTCAGGGAGGTGCCCAGGGGTGTGCATTTGTAGCAAGGCACCCAGATGTTTCTTATGCACGAGAAAGTGGAAGAGCTCCTGACCAAAAGACCAAGTCCAGATTTCCAAACAGCTAAACAGAAGGTTTGCACGTAGCTAAAAACACATTAACCTAGAAGTAACCTTGACAATTTATTTCATCATATCCTCATTATTTCAAGCATTTTGCAAGTACTGGTAAAAAGGTCACTGAGGTGACGGTCACTCAAACTGTAGTCGTTACCTGCCGTGTGTCCTGAAACTCCAGGTAATTCCGGTGGCAGTCCTGTGAGTGCAGCCGCAAGGCCCACACAGTTATCTCAACCTGGTGGTGTGGAGGGGCCGCAAAGACCCAAGCACAGGTGGAGACCGGGACGTCTGGGCTGGATGAATTGGGTGACGAAATATTTTGTGGGGTCCAAGTTGCATTATATGTGCCACCGCAAGTCACTGAGATGAGAAAAAAGAACAACTTTCAAGATGAATTTTAATCATGTGTCACACATAAAACATTTAAAATTCTGCCTCCCCTTCGCTTCCAGCACAAAGGAGCTATATTTACAGCACTCTGTGAAGAATTTAGAATATATATTCTTGACTAAGAATTGTACTAAATTTGTATCATGAATCAAACACAGAGTAATTAACATGGTGTTTAGTATCTGACATGGAATTTAGATGATAATTAACAGTGAGTTTAGTAATGAACATTGAGTTCAGATATAAGCGTGACATTATTTTTAGTTCATAAATACACATGTGCTTCTTAATATACTAAAATGTCTCAGTTTACTCACTGTTGATGAAGGTATACGTAGCATTAAATCCTTCCTTTTCTACACTTATGTCGCTGACAAACTGAACTGTCAGGAAGTTACCAGAAGAGACAAAGGGAGCAGGTACAACGGAACCACAAAATGTTCCAGCCAACCTGGCATTTTCACTCTCCCCGTCGTATAACTGAAAGGAAAAGGGCTTGTTAGTTCTCCCTTATTCACCAAGAAGTTGCAGGTTTTTACACCAAAATGGATGTGAAGTTCCAACAGGTTATGATTAGGGATCTTACGTTGATGTTCTTAGAGCTAGATTTCATTTAGGAACAGAATAGCTATTTAATCGATTATAACACAATGACTTTCAGTAAAACCCTGCCTGGTGTGATGCCTAGAATTGCTTTCTGATTGTGAAAATAACATATGATTGTAAAAATAATGTGTCACTACCGTTGGCAAACCCAGCACTATCCTCACATCCGCTCTCACTACCCTGCTGGTTCAACCCTTCCCTGGGTTCCCACTGCAGCCTCCCCATGGGGCGCCCCGCTTCAGCTCTTGTCCCCCTTTAGCTTGCCCTCAGCATGTCAGCCAGAGGATACAGTTCACATGCAAGTCGGGCCAGGCCACCACTCTGCTAAGGACCCACCTCACTAGCCATCCACTCAACACAAAAGCCGAACCATTAAAGTATTTGCCTGAAGGCCCAATACAGTCTGCTCTTCACTCCACCCCGAACTTCCAATCTGCATCCACTGTCTCCACTTGGTTTCCCCTGCTCCTTGAGCAGGTCAGGCGCACTGCTGCTTCACAGCTGCTGTGTTTGCTGTTCCCTTTGCCCGGACCTCTCTTCTCCTACATAACCAGACAGCCTGCCCTTTTCCTTCAGGTCTTTACTCAAATAGCACTGACACAGAAAGGCCTTCCCTGCCCACCCTATTTAACATGGAAACTTTGCTATCATTCTCTTTCTTCTTTTCTGCTTCATATTTTCATTAGCACATGTACTACCTCTATATACTGCATGCATCATGTATGTTATAGTCCTCTATTCTGTGGGAAATGCAAATTCCATGAAAGCACAGATTGCTGTTCTGTGCTTTGCTGGTCCTGTTTTTAGGAGTGTCTGGCGCAGAAGAGGTACTCAATAAATAGCTAATAAATGAATAAGCGCTTTGACTCTTGTCTTCCAATGTCCACCCCCTGCAACCCTGTTCTGTCCCAGTCTTCTTTATAGCAGTAAATGGCTCCAGCCTAAAATTTCAGTCATCCTTGACTCCTGTCCTTTTCCCCTACCCAACATCTATCCCACTCCACCATCAAAACCAATCCCAGAGGGCTCCTTCTCCACTGCTATCATCCTCCTTCACCTCTATTCTTGTCACATCTTCCTGACAGATGTGTTTCCACAGGGCACACATAGTATTCCCCACCAGGCTGCCTGATTGTTTGTGCACTTAAGTCAGACCACGTTCCTGTTCAGCCTAAAATGCTCCAGTGGACTCCCATTGCACCTGATGTAGAATCCAAACTCTTCATGGAGGTTTGCAAGCCCCTACCTGGTCTGGCACAGGCCTGCTCTCAGCCTTCTTCCTCTCTTCTGCTTCCTGTAACTCCTCCATCCTCAGCGAGTCCTTGCCGGGCCCCAGGCCTCTGCATTCGCTGTTCTTTTGCTGGAAGCGTTCTATCCTCAGCTCTTGGAGGACAGATCACATTCACAGGATCTCAGCTCAAATGTCACTTCTTGAGAGAGGCCAATGCTCTCCAATGTGGCCCTCTCCCAATGCCTTCCTGTTCTACTTTCTTACTGTAATCAAAACGTATCTTACTTGTTGTTTATTTACTTTTTCTGGTCTCTCTCCCTACAAAACTCTACATGCCACGGAAGGGAAGGCTATCACCAGCACCCAGAGACCCAGAGCAAGTCCCAGCCATAAGAGTTTTCGATAAATGCCTGGTCGTGTTGAAATAGTGGGTACTTGAATTTCTGTCAATTACTAGAAAATAAAGTTTTCTCCAGCTGAGTCATCTTCATAGTGTTTCTAAAATCAGTATGTGTCTAGATCTAAATATTGAATTTCTAAAAGAACTGTGGTATGTTGTAAACCTGAAACTAACCATGGCCACTGACATTATTTTTAAATGCTAGGAATATATAGAATAGAAATGGTTAGAGTAGTTACATAATAAACAGAAGAAAAAAGTTACCACCAGATGGCACTGTCTTACCTGCTTAAACACGACCTCAGTAAATTTAGAGCCAGAGGAGATTCAAGAGTTGAGTCATGTATCCCCTTATTTTATAAGAGCAGTTTGGCCAAGTTTTAGCTAATGTACTTTTTCTGGTAAGCGAGTTAAACTTTTATTTTAAACATTGCTGCCTTTATCGGCACATTTGTATCAGCAGGCATTTTTATTCCATGTACTGCCTGCCAGGCCTCTTGTGGTAGGTCCTATACATACAAGGCTGTATAAGGCACTTTCCATACCTTCAAGACACTAGTCTGACACTCACAAGTTAGTGGAGGAGAGCGAGCCATAAATTAAATGTACAAGTGTATCTGTGTATGTATGATTTATATATAAAATAAAGAAAAATAAATGCTACAATAAAAGAATTAAGTGTAACAGGGGAACTCAGATGATGGCATCAGAAAAGACCTCACTGTTGTTTAAAAGTTAAGTGGAGCCTGGCTGGAGTAGCTCAGTGGATTGAGGGCGGGCTGGGAACCAAAGGGTCCCAGTTCGATTCCCAGTCAGGGCACATGCCTGGGTTCCAGGCCAGGTCCCCAGTGGGGGGGCCATGTGAGAGGCAACCACATATTGATGTTTCTCTACCTCTCTTTCTCCTTCCCTTTCCCTCTCTTTGAAAATAAATAAAATCTTAAAAAACAACAAAAAAAATAAAAGTTAAGTGGAGACCTTCCAGCCCTGCAGAAGAGGAAGCGTGTCCCAAGCAGACAGAAGTGAAAAAGGCGCGGCCTGTCTCCACCGCTCGCCACCTTCCGATGTGCCTGGGATGCAAATGGTGCATCCCACCTGCACTATTGCTTGCTGTGACTTATTGCACTGTGGGTGCATACGTTGCCTGGCATAGCTGCTTGAGACCTGGAGCTTAAATTATGTTCTAAGTCTTGTGGATGTAGATAAGTTCTGGGAAGAATTTTATGGTTTCTCAGCTCTTAAAGCTCTGAGAGTAGAGCATAGTAGAATCTACTTAAGACCCTGAAGGAACTGTACAAATAATTTTGTAGAAGACAGTCTCTGACAGCAACTACCACCCGATCCTGCACTTTAGCCAGCCATTAATTTGAGCAATAGAAGAAAGTGGGGAAGAAAATGTTTGATTTTAATTTCTATGAACTTTTAAGACAAAAGGGCAATAGACTTTGACATTGGACTTCAATTCTTTCCAATTTAGGTTCATTTCAGACATTAATTTTGGGGGGACTTTATCATTTAATATTTTCATAGAAATTTGATAACAGGAAGATTTTTATGTTCTTAGTTGAAGCATCTCTACATTACATCTAACGGTATCCTCACAAATTCTTTTATTTTATTGGGGAGCCTCTGTAAGAGTCTGCTGGACAACATGGCTGGGCATAATTGGGGATAGGAGAAAAGAATACAGTGATTTTTCAGGTTTAGGGCTGAACTCTGATCTATTTCACAGCCTTCTGGGAAAAATGTTATACTGGTCCCAATGGTCTCAGGAATGATTAGAAGCAATGATTAGAATTGGCTGTATAATGCAGAAGTTTTTAAACTATTATTATTTATCTCAGTATTCTTTTGCAGTACTTGGAATAGTGTCTGAAATAAAATGAGTGCTCGAATAAACATTTATTGAATGAATGAATGAGTTAATGAATGAAGGAGTGAATGAATGAACAGTAGGTACTGCCTCATAAGGAAAGGAACCTGAGACGCTGATAGACTGCTGGTCTCCTCCTTAGAGATGGATACCCTTCTCCAATGGCTGATCAAAGACTGAATGATTAAGCCTAGTGCTTTAAGGTAGATGCTCTCAGTGGGGACAGTATTGGCCCCTGGGGTGTTTTGCAAAAGTATGGTTTTTGGGGTCACCACAATAATTTGGTGCTATAACTGACATTTAATATTCAGCAGCCACATGGCAGAATCCCATTGTGTAATTCAAAGGAAAGTTATGCAAAGTGAAGAATTATTCTATGTCCCATGTAATTGAATGTCCTGCTAGACATGTGTATAAAAACTGTTTTATAACTATTTGATCTCAGAACCTAATTTCATTCAATATATAAACACAAAAATATTTTTGCATAGCTTTAATATTTACCAAATTTCCAAGAATGCAATGCTGTGTAAGTTGAAGGAAGAGTATTCTTTATTTTCTTTAGAACTATTTATTTTAGTTTTTCCACCATTTTAGAAATTCATATTGCAGATGGTGATGCTGCTGTATAAATACTATTTTAAATTTATGCTTTTACATTTGCCATGATTCCACATAGTAGAAGAATCTATTTATCATCTGATAGTGCGGTTGTGTCAGAGAATTGATATATTGAAGTCTGCACTATTTAATATACTACTTTCCTTTTATTTCTCCTTTTCATTGCTGTTAGTACATTATGCTGATTTTTTGAAACTATGCATATGGGTAGCCTATGGCATAGATGACTTTCACTTTTGATGGTCAAGGAAGTTTTACAAAATATTGGTAGAAAATGTTACGAAGAAGTCCTCTCTTTCCTGCTAGTTCCATATTTCCTGGCAGAGACATGCCAGCTAGGGTCCCAGTTCTGAGCCCTGTCTGCTGTTTCACTCACTGCTCATCACAGATTGGCACATGGTTATCGGGAAGCTGGGTGTACTCTGTATGGCTCACAGCCACTCCATCCTTCCTTCCCTTTGGCAGCCAGCCTCTTCCACTGGAAGCATGCTTTTGTGATGTTCCTCCAAACCCTGGCTCAGCAATCCCATCTAGGAAGTCTTTCCTAACCCCAAATGATGTCAATCATTCTCTCTTCTGTTCTACTTCTCCATGTTGTTCATATTTATCATTTTGTCATGTTGTATAATAATTTCTGTGCTTCCGTGTCTGGTCTTCTCACTCTACAGCTCCTTGAAGAACTGTGTTTTTACCTTTCCACATCTCTAGTGCAGGCAACAAGGCTCAGCACATAATGATGCCACATGACTCTCTATGGAATGGATGTGATGTTGATTTCAACAGCAACAGCTCAGTGAAATACACAATTCCCTATGTATCTTAATGACTTTCCAAGTCAAGCCTTTTAAAACCAATAGAGATGTAATTATGAATGAATAATGGAATTGGCAAGTTTTCACTTATATATCTACCTACAGAATTGAATTAAGATAGCTTTTCTAAAAAGTGATTTGATTATAATATCTAAGAAGCAATCTAAAAGGAATCAAATGTCCCATTTATCACAGGGACTCTCTTCAGTAAAGATACCTCCAGGCGTGCCATTCCAAGGATTATTCTTTGATCTGCCACTTAGTGCAAGCTGAAAAAGTTGCCAAGTGAGCAAAGTTGCTGTTCCAGGAAGGAAAACAAGAGTAGATTTGAACAGAATTTCTTTTTTTTTTTTTTAAATTACATCTCAAAGCTAGAAAACAACTCCTTGTTTTCAACATTGCTGTTTCTGTCCTAAAAGTACTAGTTGTTTTAATGAGATTATCAGGTCACAATCCTCTATATGGAAATGGATTTTGAAAATAAATCTTATCAATCTTCCTAGAGGGATCAAACCCAAAACACCCTATATGAATTTATATTTAAAATAATGTATATATAAATCAATTACTTTTACTATTTTAAGAAAAGGAGACTGTATAGCTTCATGCCCATCTATAATTTCACAAAGGGAAAAATAAAGAAATAAATTTGTTTACAAATTTTTTCAGGGATAGTGCTGAACACCCTAGCATACATTATCTTTATCCTCAGAATAACCTTGCAAGATAGGTATGGTTCTGTGATTTTTTTCGTCTGTTTTTTAATAGATGCAGTGATAAAATCTGGGAGACACGAAATTTGTCAGGTGGCAAAATTGAGTCTGAGTCCATATTATCTGTCTCTAATACTTACTATCTTTCGGTAAAACCAAGGCAACTCTTGCGCCGTTTTGAACATCAGCTTTACTGCTGCTCCCAGCCATTTTGGTCTCATTTTAGGAAAGAAGAATTCAACCTGAACTGACATATCTTGTTATCACTGGTTTTTCAGGAACTCCCTCTAATCCCGCCGCTGTGCCAATACTTTATTTAAATGGTTGTCATCCAATCTAATGAGTTTTACCTTCATCTTAACCTTTCTTGGCCTCTAATTTACAATTCAAAAATATTGCCTACCCATCCTTGGTAAACAACTCTCAACTTGACTTCAGTGATACTACACTATTCCTGATTGGTTTTATTTTGTTTTTTTTGTTTTTCAAGGACTCGTGTTTCTTGCCTTTGTTCTCCAGCTGCCTCACTGTGAACCTTCCCTGGGGTTGAGTGGGAGCATGGCTTTCTAGCCCCCCATCAGCCCCCTACAGGACAGTACTGGTTCCCCTGATTTCAGAAGTGCTCTTTTGCTGTCTCCTCTCTGGTCTGTTTTCTTGCTGGAGCTCGGTCCACCTTCTGTCCATGGCAGTGCAATGGGTGTGCCCTGCTCTGAGCCAACCTGCTCCCGTCCCTTACAAAAGCATGGCCTCTTCCTGACAGCAAGGACTTTCTCCTGCTCTCCCAGTGAAAATAGGAGTCCATGTACAATGTAGCACTCCACTGTGTGTCCCACCTATGACTTTTTGTTCCTTGTTTTAAAGAAAACATTTTCTTTAAACTCTAACATGATTTTCAATGTAAAAATTTCTCTTGCACCAGGCTTGTCATCCATACCATCTCTTTACCCTCCCGACATAATGGTAACCTCTCCTTGGGGTCCTAACTCCAGACTCTTCCTGTAACCATTCACCCTGAATCCTGATCCCAGATTAGACCGCTTACATTCTGCTCTCAACATACCACTCACCGGAAAACCTCCAATGACTCCTTATGTTTAACTGCATAAAATCTAAATTCCTTGTTTGCCTTTCAGGTTCCCTCATAATCTGAGTATTCCTCCACTTATATGATCTTGTTTCTTGCTGCTCTTTAGCAATATTCTGCTCTAACAGAGGTGGCCTTGTAACTCTTTTGAGAGCATACACATTCCAATTTCTACGCCTTCTTTCATGTTCTCCTGGCCTAGAATGCCTTCCCTCCTGACTTGAATAAGGTTTTCCCTCGTTCTATGAAGTCTGTCTTGTTCATCCCAGATATCATGACCTTTCTAACCTTTTAAACTTGCACATTGCTTCAATCCTGCATCCAATGCATTAGTTAGCACTTAAATATTGACTATTCTGATTGCTTATTATTGATTTGCTTGGCCATCCCTTAATTTGGTAAACAGATTTAACTTCCTGATGGTCAGAAATCTTGCTGTACTTGTTCTTCTCCTCCAAGAATGTATAGGATATATTGATTGACACAACTTAGAACTTCTTATTTAACTTCACAAAGCTTGATAATATACAATACTTTAATACTGAAGTCATTAAAAATTGAGAAGTCTCTTGATTCATTTTTAGTGAGACTTTACAACTAAGATATTTTCCACATGTAAAATTAATATAAAAAGTAAATATATATACTTCAAAAATAGATACATTAAGGGGTGACTATTTATATGAAGTATTTTCCAAAGGTCTGGTGAGCATTTCTCTCTCTATAAGCTTATTCAACAGGTCACGTCCTGACAAGGCATGGATAAACAGTGCATCTTAGAGCTAGTGTTAGAAGTCACATAAAGTTTTTGATTCATCCATATTAAAGATTAATTTGATATGAAGGTAGAGCATCTATAACATTATACATCGTATTATTGAAGAATTGGTCATTTTAAAACTTAGTGGTACTCACAATTTTCAAAACTTCCTGTGTGGCATGAAGGGGAATAAACCATATGAAAGTCTAGATTAGAATACTGTGCTAAGAAATACAACAGCCTTACCTTTACATAATCGTAAATGCATCTTCGCATAACAGATGCTGCCTCCAGAGCGAATGTATTGAAGGTGAGCTGAATGACTTTGTTTACAGGGGCAACTATGAACCATATGCAGTTTAAATTCTTGTCATATCTCCCATTCGAGTCGGAATCAGGAGAGGCGAAGGTCCGGTCTGGGCCTGTCAGGTAGCCGCCGCACCCTTGCTGCGGGCCTGCGGTAAAGCACAGGCACCACTAAGCAGACAGAGGAGAACAGATCTACATGGCGGCTTTACAAAATCATATCACTTCTGTTTTCTCTCACACTTTTACAAATATTATCAGATTGTCCAGTGAGCTTCCGTGGGCTAATGCACGTGTGGTTGTTCCTTGCCTTAACTTCTTCATTATCTACTTCCTCTCCACTCCTCCCACCAACCCCTCAATCGACTTCTTGTCACTCACACACAGTTGCTTAGAAAAGCAGGTGACCAGATTGGTTCTGTGTGCATTTTTAGACCTGCTGATGTGGTGTATTAATGATTTCACTAGCTTCAAAAAAAAATCGAATTTTATAGAAAACAGTGTTCTGCATAATAAACTGGTGGAAGCTGTGAACATGTTTTACTTTTATGTTCTGCTTTTATGAACACTATCCAATTGCACATTGAATTTATGAAGACTTACCCAACATGCCAAGAAACCACTTATTTAAATAATCTGTCAGAAAGAGGCTGAGAGACATTTAACACCGCGGTCCAGTTTATATTAAACCACACTCTTCATGTAATTGTTTCTTTCCCCCAAAGAAAGGAAAGCTAAAGAAGACCTCTACTGAAAAAAAAAAAAAATCTACTTTGAAACAAAAGTTTTGAAATTCAGAATAAAAAGAGAGAGAGATTAAAACATACCCCTGAGAAAACTAAATGATCCACTATGAAAAAAATACGGAAAAACCTCAGAACATTGGATATAGCTTCATTCACTCCACAGCCTAGGCCAATGCCTCAGAAATGATGTAAGAAGAATATAAAAGGAAGAAAAACTACAGACAATTTTGAAAGAGACAATGAGGATGAATTAGACTCAAAACAGCCCTAAGAGGACTAGGGACCACATAGGTGCTCAAAGTAATGCTCACAAAGCTTGCACTCCACACTAGTATAGATCATTACTACTTTCAAAGTTAAATTGTACCGAAACTGGTCTTCCCTATTTTTCTCATTCCATTTACTCAGCTGTTCAAAGTCAAAGAGCTGCTTTCAACACTTGGGGGCGCTACGATTTTGGTCTCGGAGCGGGCCAGAAACACCAGGATGGCAGCCCTCCTCAACCACACAGGGCACCACTCTCGGTGTTTTTCAGGAGAAACGCATTATCCAGCAGGTCAGACTGTCTTGTCCACTGCTTCAAAGTCAGGTCAAACTGCAGATTATTTGCACAGATGTTTCCTGGAACTGAAATGCTTCCAAAGGCCCATTTTCTGATATTTCCATATATGGTATTTAGGACAAAATTTCTCTGAAACCAAACCCATGCACAATGCTTCATGACTTAACTCTAATAATGCTTTTGATATTAAACAGGCCTGCAAAGTAAAAAAAAAAAAGGAATTGGAGTTTGCACAGCTTTTATTTCGGTATCAGCTAATTGTTACTTACGGAAACTGCTTAATCTCACTGACATGCAGGGCAGGGAAGAACAGTTACTTAAGGTATTAATTAATTAATTAACGTGTTTATTTATTCAATAAATATTGTTTTAATATTCAAGGAAATACATTTAGTATTGAAGTAGGAAGAAGATGAATAGTAGTCCAATAGCAATGATGGGACATAAATAATGACCGTACAATTTAGAAACTAATAGGCACCATGAAAGAAGCAGGGAAATCTTGTGAGTTTTCAAGAAGGGGGAGGTTACTTCAGGCTGTGAGGATCTAGAATGTTCAAGGAGGAGGTGATATGTGATCTGGGTCTTGAAGGAAAAATAGGATAAGACCATGTAGAGATGGGGATGTCACTGGCAATTCCAGGCTGACAGAACCTCATAACCAAATGTTAAATGGACAAGAATTTCCATCGTATGCACAGGAAGGCAGAATTCTGTCCTTGAGAACAATAGAGACTTGAAAGAGAATAATGAGGAGTAAGACTGGGAAACAGCATGGGCTGTTCCATAGAGGGCCTCGATGTCAGAGCAGAGAATTTGACATTTAGACTTTATTCTGTGGACAGTGGGGTCCACTTGAAAGGTTTTTGATCACGGGAGTGGTAGGGGCAGAACGTACTTTCTAGTTAAGTCTGATCTAAAATTGTACCTGGTGGTATGGGACTGGTGGAGATGCCAGCAGGTAGAAGACATTGTCCTGGCTTGGGCTGGCAGCAGCAAGGGGCAAGGAAGAGTTGGAGGTTTGTCTACAGGAAAATGGGGCTGCTTGACTTCATTCTGTTAATGTATCAGCTCCAGAAAACAAAGTGCTATTTTTAAAAATTCAAGCTCTGTATTTTATCACTACTTGTTTATTAATTGATACTAATAAGTTAATAAGGGCAGCATGATAGCTGTGGCTGGGCATAGTAAGTGCCATTAAACACACTTATTACACAATACCACCACCACCACTACTGTTACTAATAATAATGTCTAAGACAGAAAGACCCTTCCTCCGGGGAGCCCCAGAGCAAGCATCTGGACGTTGTTGGCACGCATTGGCATAGACTGAGTGGTACGTAGAATGATTCTTAATTCTCCATTCCCCCTGTTTTCAGTTTCTCTCTTTGAAGTACACTGGAACAGACAGAAGGTATTTTTCTGTCCACTTGACGTTAGGCTTGGCCATATGACTTGCTTTAGACATTGGAATATTAGCGATCATGAAGTGAAAAGAGGCCTTGAATGGGCTTCTGTTTTTGCTTGGCCTTTTGTACTCCTGTGGTTCCCCCAGAGCTCATGCTGCAGGTGACTGCCGGCAAAAGAGAGAGTAGATGTAGAGCTCACCTGAACCCGGCCTGAAGTCTAGAGCAAGTGCAGTGCACCTGCAGGCAAACCGGTCTGCAGACACGTGCATGATAAAAATAAATGCTGCAGGAACAAACCACTAAAATTTGCGTGGTCTGTTATATGCCCTTGTTGTGGTAACAGCTGACTAATAAATAGCTTGAGTTATCAAACTGCAATAAAGCACACTGTTTAATTCTTAAAATAAACAAAATTTAAAAAATGAAAAACTCACATCACAGACAATTCTTTCCAAAATAGTCAAATAATTAAGTAAATAAAACACTATAGGAATTATGTAATTCATGTTATATATGATTATGAGCCAATCTAATATTATATGAGTGAACAGTCCAATGACTGAAGTAAATGTATGAGTAACATGAGTAAAGTACATATGACTAAACACCTTTGACATTTTCATGGTACAGGAAATTGTCATAATTGCTCTGATCCCCCATTTTTCTAAAAATTTTCAATTACAGTTCACATTCAATATTATTCTGTGTATTTCCCCCATTTTTATATTTAAACATATAAAGTACAAATGCTCTGTGCTTTTGTTGACCCTATGGCAAAATGTGAACATAAACATGTCTTTGGGAAACATAAAGATGAATATTAACAAAAGAAGGGTTTTTCAACAAAAAGTATTATTATTTTTATTATTATTATTATAAAAGTACACATTACTATTGCTGTATTTTGACAATAGCTGAGTAGAATAGGGGAACTTTGGCTATGAAAGTTTTATACATAAGGAAATAATATTTATTCACTGATAAATATATTGGTATTTTATTGTAAAATTCCTTTTGTAAAAACTAGTATTAGACCTTCACCTTGTCATGTGGCTGAGTAGCATAAATCCATCACCTTCCTTGTTACCACACAGTTTTCTACCGTCTAGTGGATCCCACCCATCAGCGCCTCCTCCGTCAGTCAAGGCGCATCAGCGCTCCCTCATGTCGCTCCAAGCTTCCTCGCCAACTTGGAAGCACTTCTAACAGAAGAGCTATTTCTCCAGAGAAAGAAGATGTTTGGCTACAAAAATATTGGAAATATAAACCTACGGTAAGCAGTGAGATCTGGGTCAAGATCTACTTAATTAAAAATCAGTAACTGAATTCTAAAATTACTTCTCTCCAATTATTAAACTTCAGAGTGAAGCTCCAGCCAGGATAAATCTGATAAGGTAAGAAATAGCTATATTATCGAAGTGAAAAAAAAACCCATCTTGAAGACTTTGTAGAGTCAGATACAATTCTAAATAACTACCTTGAGAATTGACATTTTTTTGTGGTGGGCGTTACCTGTGGCTGATATTTTGTTGAAGTCATCTGGATAGCATCTTTATCCATCTCCAGATAACTAAACTGCGACTTGGACAAATGCAGGATGGCTGACATACCTATGATACAGACTGGCCCGACTTAAAGCATTTTCCTGTTCCCCAGGGAGCCAGCTGCAGCTGTAGGTGGTAGCTGAAGGAAGCTCAGTTTTGCGCAGGACATACAAACATTTAAAGCTGTTACCTTAGAGAAATGGGGGTGAACCAAGAGAGCTTATGATTTTCAAAGCTGCAGTATACAACTGCCCTAAAGCAGTTGAATTCATTTTAAAAATTCAACTAGGTTCCACATGAACACGTTTTGTCTTTTTCTCTAAAAGTACATTGAATTACCCTGGCCAATTTGGCTCAGTTGGTTGGAGCACTGTCCCGAAACCAAAAGGTTGCAGGTTTGATCCCCGGCACGGGTAGCTATGGGAGGCAACCAATCAATGGTTCTCTCTCACATCAATGTTTCCCTCCCTCCCTTCCTCTCCCTTTAGAAGCAATGAAAAAAAATGTCTTTGGGAGAAGGTAAAAAAATATAAATTGAATTTATTATTTCACTCCCTAATCTTAATCATGTACAACCTTCTAGGTATTATATTTATGTTACAAAAAAATTCTTAAGTGTTTTTATAATATAAGTTGTATGTTTTTTTTTCTATTTGTTTTTACTAATGTCACCTGATTTGACTTATTTTACACATCTTAATTTGAAACCCAGGCTAATTTAACTTAGGATGTATATTTGGTTTGCATAAAACTAAATTACTAAAAGGAAGGTAATTCACTAAAAGAAAAATAATTTCAGCAGCTAATCAGTAGCTAAGGTCATGAGAACAAGACCATTACAATGTATAAAAAATCTTAGGATAATGCACCCTGGCTGGTGTAGCTCAGTGGATTGAGCGTGGGCTGGGAACCAAAGAAAGGGTCCCGGTTCGATTCCCAGTCAGGGCACATGCCTGGGTTGCAGGCCAGGTCCCCAGTGAGGGCCATGTGAGGAGCAACCGTACATTGCTGTTTCTCTCCCTCTCTGTCTCCCTCCCTTCACCTCTCTCTAAAAAATAAATAAATAAATAAAATCTAAAAAAAAAAACCCACAACCATTTAAAAAAAATCTTAGGATAATGATAATTTTATTATATTTTAATTTATTTTGCATTATTCGGGTATTATAGAAAATACCATAAGTATGTATTAGTAGTACCTGGGCATTTCATGAGAATTATTCTTGCCAACTTTGAAATTAAAAAAATGATTTACTAAGGAAAATGATATGATCATACCAACTGATGCAGAAAAAAGGATCTGACAAGATCCAACACACACTCATGATAAAATCACTCAGCAAACCAGGAATAAAAGGAATTTTCTCAACTTGACAAAGAGCATCTACAAGTTCTACAGCAAACACAATAAATACTTAATTGTAAAAAACTAAATGCTTTTCTTCCAAGATTAGAAACAAAGCAAGAATATTTTTTCCTCACAACTGTTACTTAGCATAGTATTGAAAATTCTTGCCAGTGTAGTAGGCAAGGAAAACAATATACACACTGGAAAGGAAAAAGTGAAATTGCCACTATTTGTAGATGTAAAAATCCCAAGGAATCCGCACAGAAATTCCTAGAACACTTATAGTGAATTCAGCAAAAACTTTGGCTATAAGAACAATACACAAAAATCAATCACATTTATATACACTAACAATAAACATATGGAAACCAAAATTAAACATTCAATTACCCCAAAGAAAGGGTTATACTTAGGTATACACAATGAAACACATATGGGATCTGTGTACTAAAAATTATAAAATGATAAAAGAAATCAAAGATCTAAATAAATGAAGAGGCATATGTGTTCAAGGATCAGAAAACTCAACATGGTAAAAATGACTATTATTACCAAATTGATGAATAGGTATAATGCAACTCCTATCAAAACCCCAGCAAGATTTTTCCCGTTATCAACATAAAAAGTTTATATAAAGTTTACATGGAAAGGCACGGGCCTTTGAATAGCTAAAACAATCTTGACAAAGAAGAATAAAGTAGAGGAATCAGTCTATAAGGCAAAAGAAAGTTAACTTCAACCTGAATCTCAGACATTAAACGGAAATTACTTCAAAATGGATCATAGACATAAAATGAAAAATATAAACCATGAAACTAAACTATTATATGAAATCAGAGCAGAAAATCTTTAATACCTCAGGACAGGCAAAGAATTGTTTCCATTGGCATCAAAAGCATTGTTTGTGTGTGTGTGTGTGTGTGTGTAAACTGGGCTTTATCAAAGTTAAAACTTTTGTGCTAAGAAAGGGCTTGTTAAGACGATGAAAAGATAAGCTATGAATTGGGAGAAAATATTTGTAAACCACATAAAGCTACTATTTCAGAATACATAAAGAATTCTCAAAACCCAATAGTGAAAAAACAAAAAATCCAATTAGAAAATAGGCAAAAGATATAAACATATATTTCAGCAGACAAGATTTACACATGACAAAAGAGCACATGAAAATTGTTCACCATTCAGGAAATGCAAATGGAAACCATCTGGTAACTTTGGCCAGAGTAACCACACACACGCACACACGCACACGCACACACACACACAGTGAGAGCTCACTGTAGAACAGTCACTCTGCAGTGGGATGATGGGGCTTGGTGGTCCCACAGTACGCATAGCTCAGAAAGTACTCTTCAGTGACTTCCTAATCAAAAGAATAGAATCCAGATGACATGGAATAGCATCTTGAAATACAGAATAAAACAAATGCCAAATTATAATTCTACATTCGGGAAAAAAATCCCACAAAACTGAAGACAAAATAAAGCCTTTTTCAGAAAAACAACCAAAAAAATGCAATCAGAGGTTTTGCAATAGATTAAAAAACACAAAAGGGAGTTCTAAAAGAAAGAAATTGATCCCATATGGAAGCATAGAAATTCAGGAAGCAAAAAACAACAATGGTAAGTATATATAATTACTAATTGAATAAAACAATGAAAATACTTTATTGAGTAAAATATACATAGAATTAATATAATTAACACTAATAGCACCAAGCAGGAAGTGGGTAAATGAATTTGAAAGGTTTTAAGGTCCTTGCGTTTATCATGAAGTAGTAAAACAACCAGTTTTAAGTTAGATTCTAAAGAGCCAAGAGTGAATATTGTCATTTCTAACATAACAACCAAAAGAAGAGTAAAACAGTATATAAGCAATAATTTTTAAAGAGTAATAAAAACTGATCAATTCAAAAATGCAAGAAAGGATAGTTTAAAAAACCTTAAGAACAGGTAGGACATAAAGGATCCAAGTAATACAACGGTCTGTTTAAATCCAATAATGTTTGTAATTTTATTCTATGTAAGCACATTAAATTCTTCAATTGAAAGAGAAAACAACATACAAATATATTCCTGGAGATAGGGAAAAGTTGACAGAGAAGAGGTTGAACAACATACCATGCAAACGTGAATTGAAAGAAAGCTTGGGAAGCTGTACTATATCTGGGAAAGTAGACAGTAAGGCAAGAAGCTTTACAAAAGGAAATGGCAGAATGATACAAGTTAATTCATTGGGAAGATGCAATAATTGTTAACATATGTGTGCCATGTGGACAAGGACAAATCTCTAGCCCAGACCTTCCTACTGAGCTTCTTTCTAATTCTCATGTCAGATTACCCTACACTAGCTGGATATCCTAAAGGCACCAAATTCTCCATACCAAAACAAAAAATTATAGTTTTCCTACAAAATCTGGTCCTTTTCTATTAATTTTATATTTGGTAGTGGCATGTTGTCGAGAAACCGCAGGATCATCGTTTTCTCCTGCCCCCGCACTATGCTGTCCAAATACAGCCGTGTCCTGTTGTTCCACATCTTCAGTGTTTCCCCTTCAATCCCCTTGTTTTTCACTTGGCCACTGCTCTCATCACCCCCTGCTTAACCATTGCAATACCTTCCTAATTCTTTCCTGCCCAAAATTGCTGCCCCCCACTTCCAAACATCATCCTCACAGGTGCAAGAACGAGCTTCCTAAAACAAATCTCACGAGGTCATAGTACTCTTCAGCTCATAACGACCAATGGCCCCACTTTGCCTCCAAGACAGAGCCTCCACCTTGAGCCCTGCTTCTCTCTCCTGCCTCAGGGTCTGCGGTCGTCCATCTCATACCCCAGAGCAGCACCGAACGATGTGTAGGTCAGCCCGTAGCCTTTGAAATGCAAAGTATTTGCAACTTTGTGCCTGCTTTTTTCCTCCCACAGAATGCTTCTTTCCCAGTGAAGGCCTTCTCACCCTTCCAAGTTAATACTCTATATAGCTAAAATGTATTGCATGCCAAATGAAAGCCAGAGAATGTTTGGTTTAGTTTACTCTTCACGACAGCCCTATGAGGTAGTTACTATTACTGTGCTCATTTCACAGCAGAGAAAATCAAGACAAAGGACAGGTGACTTGTCTAAGGTCACACTTGGGATGTATAGGAACTGGATCTGAACCCAGGAAGTCTGGCTCCAGAGCTTGCATTCATACCAACTACACAATAAGTGACCGCTCATAATCCCTGTGCTGCTTCCTCTAACAATCCCGCATCCTCAACTATATACCAAAATATCGCCGAGCCTTTCTTTTTTGTTAAAAATCATTTACCATACCAAATTTACAATGACTTGCTGACCATTCTACTTAAGTAAACTTCTCAAGAATAGGGGAAAGCTCACTGCCTCCATAAAAAGTACCTGGTGAATATTACTGAACAAGCAAGAAAGGAATAAATAGAAAATATAAATAGTTCTTATTAGATGGATCTTTGTTTTCTAGTATAAATTTATAAAAAATTTTTAAATTAAATATATTTCTTAATTTATAAAGCTGTTACTATATTATAAACATTATGTATATGTGCATATATATGAGTATATGTAAATATACATAATTTTTTAAACAAATGACTCTTTGGTTCTATGAATCAACCTGTTTTTAAAGCTCGTGTGGCTGCCTTTTGCGGCACATTTGACTGTGAAGAAACAATGAGCAGGACAACAATAAAAGTGCCATGAAAAGATTTAAAATGCTGCCTGAGGGGGAGGTTGTCAGTAGGAAATGCTTCTCTAGCTGAAAATTTGCAATGATGAATGATACTAGAGGTCTGTTACTTAAGAAAATTTAATCTCTGAGTATTAGATTTTAGCAGGCAGAGTAAATTTAATAATTTATAAAATTCAGAACACATTAGTGTGCAGCAACACTATTTTTAAAAAGTAAAACTCTATTTACTCAACATTGGCAATTACAAAATCAAAAGTTATCAAAAATTTGAAAATGTTCTTTTTAGAGAGATCAGGAAAAATAGCAATGTGCTACTTAGTAGTCATAAAATAGGTTACAATAAAAAAGATGTAGAATTCACAAAGTCAGACCAAGCATCCAATAGCTTTTTAATAACAATTAGAGTGAGGAATTGTTCTACTGTTCTTGATGATATACAAGATTGTGCATGGTTTTATGGATATTTCAACTTTTACTACTATGGTGGCAGTATTATTTAACTGACACAGGGATTATTTTCCCAATTCTGCTCAAGACTCACTAAGGGGCCTCGGCAAGACACTTAATTTCTTTGCAACTTAGTTCCCCAATTTGTAAGTTAAACTATATAATAAGAATACCAACCACAAAAATAAGTGTCCAAATTCCTGCATTTTATTAAAATCTTGTGGTAAGGAATTTTACTACACTGGAGGCCATCATTTTGGGCTAGATTTCTTTTGTTATGCAGAGATTTATTACTGTTATATTCCAATTCAGTAACTGTGTTCATTCTTTACCATCACGCCATGAAAAGCCAGAAGACAGATGTGACATTTGTCTGTCAACATCAGAAAGATATTTGGCTTTTACTGCATATATATAATATATAATATATATATTATATTATAAAATACATATATTGTACATATATAAATATATCATTATTTCTAAATATAAATATTATTTATAATATAAATACTATAATTATTTAAATTTCTATATTATAAAATATATTATACTATATGTGTATATTATGTAAAGTTTATATTATAAACATAACTATAGTATATAACTATAGTACAGAATTATAGTATATAAATATTATAAATATACTTATACTATATTCTATTACTTATAAATAATATACTTTATTAAATATGCATGATATGTTCCTTTGTGGAAAGGAGGAAAGAGTGACTGCTACAGCTGTGTGAGCTATTTAGATACAACAGGGTATTGCCAAATATGGGACTAGGTACACATTTGAATGCCGCTACAAGAAAGCAGGCAATGTCAAGTGAGATGATAAAAGTGGAAAAAAGCAGCTCTGTGTACTCAAACAAGTAAGAAAAGAAATGACTCGCCTCTCTGAAAACTCCCCCAGAATCTCCCTGCATCCCTGGGTTAATTTGTTGGTGGCCACGGCAGTGGGCTGGGCTGAGTAGGAGACCAGTGAATTTGGGAGACAGTGCTCCCTGGTCCAACACTTGGCTCTACCTCCTAGGAGTCCTGGACTGCAGACAGATGACTTCATCTCTTTACTTCTTACTTCCTGTCTAAGGGTTAGATGAGATGATCTATGTGAAGTGCCTCGTGTCGCTGCTCAGTGACAGGGGTCCTTATCGCTATGCCCTGAGACTTTGTGACAAATCTTCCCTTGAGAGTGAACAGAACGCAGAGCTTCCATGCAAAGTTAACACATTTTTTCACGTGTCAGAATGCAGACAAGAATACAGTCTATAGTCCTAATAATGTTTTGTTTCTAAACAATTGATTTATGGCCAAAGAATTTTTTAAATTTTTACTGCTAATCAGATGTGCTTTGCTTGTATGCTCCTGAGAACACTACAGCAAAGCCAGGCTGAGCTGAGTAAGAGTGATGATTATTATAAAGAATCTATGGTTATAAAAAATTTAACCCCAAACACCCAATTATCATAGATAAAACTGAGTTACATTTTAAGGAGGTCTGTGGCTTAAGGTATAAAGAATGATTTTCCCAGCTCTTGTTTACTTGAATATTTTTCAAAGCGTTATCTTATAATTTACCATTAGGTCACTTCTATCACTCAGCTTGGTCTCCACAATACCAAATGGTTTTATTTTGCAACAGTTGCCCATTCAAGACTGGGGGCAGCACCTGGTCATTTATGGGTGTGGGGGGAGGGGTTGGGAGGGGCAAAGACCCTGATGCTGGAATATATGTTAATAAAAACCATTTTTCTTTTTGCTGATGTCAAATTTTACCCCTCTCTACTTGCTTTTGTAAGATATTGGTGTAGTAAGCATTTGTTCGTTTCTTTATAATAGTTCTACATTCTCGGCTCAGCAAAAATCCCTTTTCAGTAAAAACGCACGAGAATAAAACTACAGATAACCTTATCTTTGGAATCAGCTCCCAAGAGAAGCCCGATTACCAGTGAAAGTTGCAAGACTTAAAAAGGGCCGAAATAAGCTTAGTCTAGTTTTCTGCAAATGGGTTTTCAATTTCAGCTCATCTCATTGTCAGACTTTATCAGAGGGAGCAAATGACATTAAGAGAATAGACAACGTTGCTTTCTAGTAATACCCCCATTATTACTAAACTCAGAGCTATTTGAGCAGTGACTTATAAAATTATCCAAGCTATAATTCAACTATCTTATTGCACTTGTACTTTCAAAAGTAATGTGGTTTGGCAGCTTACGTAAGGCTGCTGAGAAGGGCATAGAGACACACACACATTGATCTTTAGGGTCATTGAATATTTTTAAGTTTATTCTTTTATTGTTTTGCTACAGAATTTCAGAATGCCCCTCAAGGTCCAAGCTTAACACCAACACTGTGAAATTTAAACATAACTAGAAGCCAAAGGGAATTTAACATGTTCTTATATTTTTCTCCATTTCCTGTGACCATATTTTCCATCATGGGGGCCCCAGTCTTATCGGCTCTCTCTTGTCTCCCTTTCCTTCCTTTTGATTCCCTCTTACAAGTAAACCCTTGTTCAACTCTCTCAACTTCATCCCCCCCAGCCCCCATGGCACATGTTTTCCTTTAGCACGTTTGAGAGACATTTTCCAGATGTTCAGGTAGCAGGTAAAATGCCCAGAGACCAGACACATAGGACCCAAATGTTGAACCTGATCCTATAATCCTAAATCTCTAACAACAAAAGTGATCCAATTTACTGTACCAAGTAATAGCTGAACTCTACGAACCATAATAGCATTTTGAAAGTGAAGCAAATTTAGATATAATATATGACATGTTGTATATATTATGTATAATATAATGTAATTCTAAAGTAGGTATAATTTATTCAGTTAATCTTTAATTCGTTCAGACAGCCAATATTGTTGAAGTGACAGTTACGCGCTAGGCCTCTGCAGGGCCTTAGAATTTAATTGGAATTTAGCTTTTGATTTCAGGTTTAAATAATAAAACGTACCTTCGGGTGTGCTGGTTACATTCCATTACAAAATGAGTAAGAACCAGAAATCACTGTACCATGAAGTGCTCCTGTTGGTAATAACGACTTGTCACCCGCTCCCTGACCTCAGAGATAAGGTGGTGTGGGTCGGGGAGCCCTGCAAGAGCCAGAACTTCAGTATTCCTTTCTAATACAAAGTCTTGACATGTGTGGTACTTTGCAGGAATTGTCCACTTTATCCCCATCACATTCTTAAATGGTAGAGAAAGTGATAATACTTCACACTGTTCTTTTTAGTGGATAAAATTGAGCTTGGGTCTATTATGGTACTTTTCTAAAGCATCTCACCAGGCAAGGATGTAACGAAGCAATTGGAGCTTGGCCACCTACTTTCCAGTCTACAGCTCTTGCCATTTGGGCGTGTTCCCCATTCACTTTGTCCTTGTGAAACATGCACTGTGGCATTTTTGCCTTTCTTTCACAGGGGCCTGTGAGTCTGACCTGACACCCGCTGACTCATCCTCTGTATGACACATACTCTGGAGAGAGGCAGGCAGACAGTGGCCCTCATCCTCAGCCGGTGGGCTGTGGCGAATGGGGGCCAGGAGCTTTAGTCGTGTGTCCAGGATTCACAGCTTTAGGTGATATGAACCTCTCGTCACTGATGCCCCCTTGTCCATATTATTACCATCTTCTCCAGGGCAATGCTTTGTCCTTCTAGGACATGTCATCCTGAAGGAGTCATGCTTCACACTCTCCTTGACAATTCACTGATCCAAATACCTACAAATGTCAAACCTAATTGGGCTAAATTCCATTTTTGACCTTGACATTTTGCCAAAGTGTTATAGAATACATTGCTTTAGAAGCAAATGAAACGACTGTGGTACTGCACAGTAAATAAATGCACTGTGAATCCTCAGTCTAATCCTCTACCTACAAGTCTGGAGTCTAAGACGATGAGCATGTTGAGATTAGACTGACTGTGCAGCACTCGGTCATGTACCAGTACAGTGAGGGGATGTGGTGGCTTTGCCAGTTTAAAAACACGTTCACAAGTCTGAAATGAGAGATGTAGGTGAACAGGTCATGATCAAAGCAGATCCTGGTGGTAAAGGAGGGGCAAACCTCAACTAGCAGAAGTTAAAAGAATAAAGGGTACTTGTAAATGTCGATTCTGCACTGTGGAGCACGCCCACTTTCTCCAAATCCACGGGACTAATGGCTTTTAAACTTGATGGGATTATAGACACCATAGACAATCAGATGAGAGCTATGCAGTCTCTGGAGAAAAATGCTCAGATCTGCAGATAATTCCAGGGTTTCACAGATCCCCAAGGGCCCAGTAGGATCACTTTGCTGGTTATCAGTCATTTGCGATCAATTATTCATGTCATGTCAGAGTGCAGCGGGAAGGGGGAAGACAGATTTCTATTACAGTGAGATGTCAGCTCCTGTGAAATGCCTGCTTTGCTTCTCCTGCACCGGTATCCCACCACGTGGGCCCCTAGGAGCTGCAGTTCCGTGAAAGAATGAGACCTAATTTCACTGCACATTTAGTCATTGATAACAAACTAGAAGACATTTCCCAAAAATGTGTTCAGACCCAGTAGCAATACAAATAGAACACACACAAGAGGAGACATTTACCTGATAATCACATAATTATGTGAGCTGGCTCTTTACTGATTTTGAGAAATTAAAGCTACTGTTTCTAATCACCAATTGTGTAATCTAAACAGCAAAACTGCAAAACTCCAGTGTTTTAGTCAAGATGAACTGAGATGTTGCAGACTAAAATGGTCTCCTCTTTACATTAATTTTGTACTCTGTGAAGATACTGTGTTCTGGGCTGACCTGACAGCAGAGGAAATACAACTCCACTGTGCCGTCCACAAGGCTGCTCTCCCCTCTGCAGGAAACAAGGGGCAGTTTCAAGTGGATGAGACGGCCATGAAAGGCACTCTGCTGGCCAAGTCTCAGTTTTTATCCAGATCGCTAACGAAAAGATTCCGTAAACTCTAGAATTCACTCTCCTCTTATTTTCCCTCCCTTTTTCCTCACCACAAACAACAAAAAACAAACAAAACTAGATTGGAGTTAGTGAGAATGATTGTCTAATTCATAGGTGTGGCCTTGAAGGCTTTGTGACATCATACAATTCAAAATTATAACATTTAAGTTTTCAATAAAAAATTATTGCTAAAAATTACTTAGAATTACCCAAACATTTCCAAGGAGCTGATGGTGTATAAAGATGAAAAAGAGGTTAAAGTCACCATCGTGAGTTCCAGCAGCAGCACAGTGCTGGTCAGTAGTGAGACTGCACTTCTTCTCTCCACACTTGAACCTTTTCTCTGACTGTGACCAGAGGGAAATGGTAATTGACTGAAAGTGTCCAGTGCTCATGGATGAACAGCACCTCTGACAGTGTTAGATTTTTCTTCCTGTGCTGTTTCAGTCCAGTAAAAATCACAATAATTCCAAAGTGTCTTCTTTGTTGCCCAGAAAAACAGAGTGATTTAATGAGGCTGGCTAACCTGGTAAGCCTCACGCAGATGACAACCATGTGGGGTGCTTAAGACTATTTCTTCAATGGTCGTGTGAGCAAATATGAGAGAGAAGAAAAACGACTTGAAAGCAGGTGACAAGAGCAAATGCAAACAGATGCCATTTGATTCTAAAGTCTGTGCTAAAGCAAGAGTGTATGAGCTCTTTTGCACAAAAACAATTGCCAAGGGAAAATTAATTTTTCTTTCAAAACAGCCTCCTGCATCTCGTACACCACTTCACTTAGGCAGTGCCATTAAGGAAATACTCTCTGCCCCTGAGACTGGCTTTCAAGTTATCGTTGGTAGAGCTAAGTAGGGTAGGTGGCAAAAGCGATTTTCAGGTACAATTTGTCATGATGCCTGTGGCTTACCGTGAAGTTCTCAAAACACAATGTCTAATTGCTTCCCTCAAGAAATGCACACACATACAAATCACGCCAGATGCATAGAAGTTGAAGGTAAGCCCTGCTTTCAATCAGAGGGATGAAGGTTATCCATAGCATGTGGTAAAGGGAAATAAAGAGTTTGAACAATAAGTCAGGATTCTTTTGGTAGAAAATTTCCCAGGTTTCACTGAGACTTCACAGAATACATGATTTGTTTGGTGAGCTGTTCCTTTTCAGAACACTAATCACACCTGTATTCAAATGGAAGAATCAAAATGTTTTCCAGAGGCAAATATAAATTATCTTAGATTGTGCCACTGACGCTATGAGTATAGATAAACAGAGTATTGATTAACTACCTTATATGATTTAAAGTCCTTCATCAATTTCATACAGATATTATTTCTTACATGCAGTGAGGCTAAGCTGAGGTGCTATTTCTGATTTATTCTCATATTTAGCTTTTCCTTTTACCTCTAGATAGTGCCTAGATAATTATTTCCAGCCAAAATTGTTTCTCAAGCTTCAACTTCCTCCTACATTTTTTAATTTAGGTATCTCATGGGCCCTCCAACCCTTAATGCTCCAAACTAAATATAACATTTCTTTCCTAAATCTTAGTCTCCTAAGGCAGCGCTCTCCAACAAGTTACTCATAAAAAGTCACCCACAGGGCATGTCCTTACATCATAAATCCAGTTCCAAATGCTGCTCGTCCAGTGCACCTTCTGAGTACCATGCGATCTCCGCCCTCGCTTCTGTTTCTATCTGTGCTGTGCTAGTCTGAACCTTCGACACTTCCCATCTGGAATTCTGTGACAAGCTTCTTCCTTCTTGGGCCATAAGGCCCCCTGCGACTTCTCCACACTGGCACCACTGTGCTCTTCCCAGGAGCCATCTGGCCATGCAGTCCTCACCTAACATTCCCCAAGGCTCTTAACCATTTTAAGGATAAAGTCAACACAGGCCATGGGGCCTTCTTTGGTGATCTAGCCCTGGATTGCCTTCGCTCAACTTCCACCATTCCCATGGGTGACAAGCTAAGGCTCAGGTCTCATTTGAGATGGTTGTGTTGACAGATTTTACCTCAGATACTAGAGAAGTACATTTGTTGAGTGAGTTAAAAAAAACAACTCAGAATATATTATACATAATTTAAAAAACCAAACTTCAGGTGGCATATTCCTCTAAAACTAAAATGAAAAGCAACTTTAGCCAGGTGAAAAAAATTAAATAAAGCAAGAAGTAAGAGTCATGAAAAATAGATTTACGTGTTCCAAATTCTTACCCAATGTCTGCCGGAAAGATATCTTCCAACCTCTTGCTGTTTGAAATGAATCTGTGTTGAACACCAGAAGCATACTATTATTGCTGCTCTTAACATTTGGTGGAAGCTTGGAACCACAGAATTTGCCAAGAAGGGGATCACTGACATTATAACCATCATACACTGCCAGGTAGTCTTGGGAGCAGGAGGTGGAAGGAACCACATCAAAGTCAATGAACCTGTGAAATGAATGAATGAAATGAACTTGCAAATATTGATGTTCTCCACTTGGATTTACACTAAATAGTACCCGTATTTCTTGATCCCTCCCCCCAAAAGACACAGGCTACAAGCAGAACATGCAAGCTTTTCTTGATAGGAAATACTAGAAACAAAATATAAATAACACAAAAATACAGAATAATTTGAAAATATCTAACAATTAAAATAGTTCCTTTTAAGAACTTTAAGAAAGAAAGAATCAATTTTTTTTCTCTAAAAATGTTTGATTGGCTAAATTTGTTCAAACTGAGGAGAAAGAACAAGATGACAACATTATTTAACCGCCTGGAACATTAAATGTTCTTGTGAAAGAAGATGAGGGCCGAACAATAGCTAGATAATTTCCCAAACATCACATTCATTTTTATTCTCCACAGACAACACATTGATTTTCCACACCATAAATATACAAAGAAAAATAAAAAATAAAAACAAAGCTGTTTTGCCTTTTTGTTTTGCATCATTTTCTCAGGAGAACACAGAAGCTTTCTGGAAAATCCCACTGACAGAAAACCTTATGTTGCTGGCATCTATTGAGAGCCTTGCTAGAAGGATTTATGTTTTACTGATCACAACTTCTGCAGCACCTAGAATAGTATGTTTCATAGACTGTAGGCTCTTAAAAATAGTATAATAAATAACTGTCCAAACATACCCATGTGAACTTTGATACAGTGTGAGGCCCAGAGCCCAGACAAGAAACAGAAAGGAAAAAAAAAAAAAAACCACATGCACACCAACGATAATCCTACACGTGTAAGAAACAAGCATTGTGATATGATGATGGCAAGTGACAGGAACCATCCTTATGCTTCCTTTCTGGACATGTGATCCCTTCACAGGGTCCTGTTCCTGGTCGTTTGGCCATTTTTTTTTCCAATCTTTTTTTGTTCCTAAGATTCAAAGGACTTTTTGGCTCTGGGGCACAGTTTCCCTACCACTAGTCGCAGGTAAGATCTTATAGACTCCTTACTGTCTGATCCAGGAACCAAATCAAGCTTCATGAGAAATGTCTTGCAGTCCATGAACCCATCTGATATAAAAGGCCCCTGCAGGTGAATTGCAGAGACGTCATGATTTTTAGGGGGGAGGTAGGTGGGAGTGGTCCTAGCCCATGGAGCTTCTGTAACAAAATTAAATACTGCTGTGAACTATGCCAGCTCTCAGGGTTCTCCACCGCATGCTGTGTATCACTGGACCACCGAGCTAGAACGCCCCATATGAGGTGAAAGCTATGTGGAATTTCATCACCCTGGAGAGCTAGAGGCTGTGTTTCCTTCATCAGACTTGGGAGTAAGTAGGATTAGGGGAGAATTTTACCGATGTAAGATATCTTGTGTAGCACCAATTTAGAGGTGTTCTGATTACATGGAAGTAAATCTCTTCAGTAGTTAGAAAATTTACCCATTCAGAGATAGCATAGGGAAATATTAGAGACAGTTTTTGGAGGAAATCAGATATGGATTCAGATATTGACTCTTCACTGAGTAATGTATCAATTTGGGAACTTATTTCACCTTCTGGAGACTCAGTTTTCTCATTAATAAAATGAGATTAATAATATATACCCTATATGACTGTTTTAGGAATTAAATAACAGAATTACAAAAAGTGTTAAAGCATTTTTTGTGAGTCTAATAAGTGCCCAAGAAATGAAAACTGCTTTCTCTTAGCCTCCCCACACCCTCTACTTCAAGCTAGGCTTATAACTTTACACCTATTATATGAAGCTCCTTTGAAACTGTTGGGAAATTAGAACAGTCGTTTTAACAGGCAGAGAGCCTGTTTCCCCCCTAACCACGTACTGTTCACATGTATGAAGGGCGGGAGGCCCCTTTCCCAGGTTAACATTTTCCTGTACACCTCTGATGAGAATCGATGCTCACCAAGGTTTGGGAATACCTTGCTGTAAATAGAGCTAACACGGTTTTCTTAAGAAGGTAAGTTTGTCTTACATACTTGAGCAGAATCACTTTGTCGTCTCCGACAATGATGTTGTACCAACAGTGCATATCGTTAGGGTAGTCTGAGATTGAGTAGGCAGGACTACTGACGAGTCCAGTGGAGAAGTTGAACACGCCGCCACAGGCTGTAACAGAAGACGGGAATGTGCAGAGAGCAATCAGTACTCCTACCATGGAAAAATAACTTGGAAATAATCTTTACTATTGTCCCTTTCTCTCTAAGAGGGCTAATAATTATTTTTCTTAAAGCAACTTAAAGCTCCCTTCCTTATGTTTACAATTAATTCTGATTTTTCCATCAAGGTGGAAGGAGGAGACAGCAAGGGAGTAGAAGCAGGGAAGGATATTTTAAGGCATATCTTGGAACAGAATAAGTCTGAGTCAAATTAATGGCCAAGAAAAAATAACATTGCATATGTTGGTACATAACTGTCCCTTCTCTACATGTAATTCACAGATTCAGAGGGAGTACAGTGATAACTGGAAATTCAGAGAAGGTGTGCAGAATCCAAGGCACACTGTGGGCGTACGAACCCAGGAATGTCAGCAATCTAAACATCCTCCTAACAGGGATTCAAGTTTCCTCTGTCAGAGAGACTATTAAAAGGTGAAGTATTGGAAATCATTTTTGGAACGTTTGAGCTTAGTTCTCTCTGTGGGCTCAAAGGTATAGCTCCTGGATCCTCTGTATTTCTTTTTAGATGTGAGACTGGTAAGGACTATACTTGTCCACATTTCTCTCACTGGTACCCAGCAAGCCTGAGGAGGCTAAGCCCACTCCCCACCCCGACTCCAGCAATCGACTGCCCAGAGCCCTGACTTACTGCCATTCATCAACAAAACAACAGCCATAACAATATGATAAATCTATTATAAAAACATAAAATTATTATTTTTGTTTGGATCTACATATAAGGAGAATCAGGTTGTGCAGCCTAATGCTGGAAAGTGCCCTCCTCTCATTGCAGTGAGAAAGGTTTATGCTTGTTCTATTTTGTGATTCCAAAATTAGAATGGGGTTAGTATATTTTGATGTCATTTCTATGATTTATAAACTATCAATGGACATGCTCCACTTGCACCTCTTCGAAATGAGAAACAAACTGTGGCTGCCATTTAGGGCTATTTACTTATTGATGTGCTGCACCTCAGCTGAGCCCTCTTCCCTGTAGACCCTTGAGTGACCACGTGCTCAGACCCCTGTGGACATCTGCAGTGAATTAAATGTCAGATTTGTGCGGCCATCACTCCATTTCATCTTGTACACAATTATGTGGCCTTGGAAAGCTTATCAAAGCCTAAATAACTCCCAAATTTGTAGCTTGTCAGGATTTGAAATCTTATCAACAACACTCTTTAAATGAGACCCTCCTAGTGGATATGTGGAACTTTGCACATGGCATTTTAAAAACTGAGGGATTAAAGAATCATAAAAGAATAGCAGAAAGGAAGAAGGAGCTTATACCCTTTGCAACAGCATGGATGGAACTGGAGAGCATTATGCTAAGTGAAGTAAGCCAGGCAGTGAGGGACAAATACCATATGATCTCACCTTTAACCAGATCATAACCAACAAAAGCAGAAAGCAAGCAAAACATAACCAGAGACATTGAAATTAAGAACAGTCTAACAATAGAC
>PVJI01004603.1:0-106468 GCA_004026765.1 Micronycteris hirsuta | reverse complement strand
CTACCCTGTCAAGGGCCAGGTCTGGGATCATAGAGAAGGGTAGAGCACTTCAGGGGACATTATACTTATGAGAGAGTGATGAACTCCTATTGCTATCAGGCTTATTTTATACCTATTTTTACATAAGTGTGCAATAATTAACTTAAAAATCCTGAGATGCATGATGAACTTTAAGCCATCTGATCTGAAAGAAAATTCCCCAGTACCACTGGCTGTTTTTGTTTCAGCGAATTGTTGATGATTTCATCTTTCTATGCAACAGCATAATTACAGTCAACTAGTCTTAAGAGATAGAAGTTATTTAAACTGTTTAAGTCACCTCCTCATACTGTTTGTTGCTCTTGTTGTTATAGATAGAATAAAAAATTGAGCTTAAACAAGAGTAAAGCATCTAAAAAGTTGCAGGTATGCTTATGTTATTTATATTCTATGTGTAATTATATGAGAGTATAAGCTAGGTACCTGGTTTTGGCTGAATAGAATCTCCAGTTCTATTCCTGCATGAAGTTAATAACTAAGCATGGGTAATTGTTACGGGGTAGTCTTTGGTTGTATGAGAGTCATTTATGGAGTAAGCATTTTTGTAACTGGTAGACAAACAAAAGACTAGTTGTCTTGGTTACACATGATACATATCAGAATTGGCCTGTTTTACATGTGTGGCTTTTCACATTCTGAATCACAATTATTCATAATTATGTTAAGTACCAGTAATCATAAATGTCAGGTACAAATAGTAGTGGTTTAACTATGACTCATTTCCACATGTACCTTGCATAAGCAAAAACTTAAAAGAAACTTTAGAGTTAAAAACACCTACCTGAATTTATGACTAACTTGACTTTATCTTTAATTTAATAATGAATTTTGGGAGTTAGGTTTACATAGTTATTTGGTAAATAAATAAGTAAATTTAAAACAATATTTGCACATATTTGTTTTCTCAAGTAAATACCTCATGTGCTGCAGTACTACACCAAGAAAAATTATCACAATCTCTCTCAAAAAAGGAAAACTCTTGTCTCACTTCTATATAAAATACTTGTACAAGTATAGTCACTTATGTACTTTTTGTTGAATGAATGTTACTTTTTTAATGAAAAGAATGATTAACATTACACATTTCCTTATTGAGAAAAATAAAAATTAGAAAGCAATCTTTAAATATAGCTATAAAATAAAGTAACACAATTTCCTATATTTGGACAGATCCAATATCGAGATTGGTGGATGGAATTTAGAATTCTTGATAATAGAAACCAAGCAAACCCCTATTTTACTAGAAAAGGACCAGGCTTATCTCCAATAAAAATCAGTAATTTTGGTAATAAATCAATGCACATACAGACCTCTCTGAAATTGTTTTGAATAATCTAAAAACTTAACCCACAATAAAGGTATAGGGTATATCCTGTTAAAAAAAAAAAAAAAGATAACTATAGAACCCATCTGAGGTGCTGAGTCCAGAATTACACAATAAAAATTCAATTCAATTACATATTTCATAGGAAGTTGGAAAAGAATAAATCTCATTTGTTTCTATTTTGTCTGACCAAAGCTTCCTTTATTTAAATATCTTACATAAAAGCAATCATGGATATTTGATAAAATATATTTAAACGAGAGTAAAACAGAAATGAGAAAGAGTAATGAAGGATCTGTCCTTTATTCATCAGTCATGGGCCATGCATGGCCTTCTTTCCTTAGATATGAAATACAATGAGTCAATATCACTATTTATAAAGAAAACCAATAGCATCTTCTAATAAGAGCCTATTATAGTGCTGTGCTACCCACCTTACATTTGTGAAAGAGATACCATTTGCTAATTTTTATCACACTATAATATTCTGAAGTGCTTTTTACAGCAGAGATTATGAGTTTCCTCATCATTCAAACAGTGGTATTATCTTACAATATTAACCATACTCTTTTTTTTTAATATTAAATGTCTACAAAGTGCTTTATATAGTGCCAAGAACCTAGTAAATCTAACTAACCATATGCTAGTTAATTGCTAATGTGAAAATGAATAAAGTAAACCTCATTTAAAATGATGTCAGGAATCTGTGAAGGGGGGCTCTCATGCACTGTACATACTCACTGCACCTTGCAAACTCTAACAGATAAAAGCTGTAGCAAGAGAAAGGAAGATTTTCTCCTTACCTAGCAACAGACCCAACCAATGAGAAGCAATGACTCAGCCAATAGGAAGCCACTATACTTTGAATTCCCAGTTTCCTCCGAAAGACATTTTGTTTGTAACAGCCCTTCCCAACTTGCCCATTTTATGAATAAAAGAAAGCTCCTTTCTTTTGTTCTCTAGCTTTGCCTACGGTTTTGCTATAGCTTATTTGTCCTGAATTACAATTCTCTTCTGTTCCTGCATAAAGTCATTTTGCTGGTAAACAACTGGCCATTTCATTTTTTAAGGATGACGTTATTATTTTCTTGGCTTCTTTGCAGAAGATAGATGACTTGAAATTGTTTGAAGAAATCTAAAGGACTGCTTAAAAAGTGACTGCAAAGAAGCCAAGTTGGAAGATTTAAATAATCTTTTTTAGAGTCTTGTCCTCCCTAGCGCCGGCTGACACTATCTACTACAATTCATTATGCATCATATTGTTCATGGTTACATCAGAACCGTTTCTAGACATAGCTCTTTGAAGCGCCCTGTGTTTCTCCCTCAGCCTAATCTTCAAGCACAGAGCTGGCCAAGGGGGGTGAGTCTGAGTTGTTTAATGGAGTCACAGCTTGCAAAATTATTTGAACTTAAATGGAAATGCCATAACCAAAAATTCTCCATTATTTTTTTCAGATTTTTCCAATATGATAAGGTGTTGTGAAATGGGCTTGCTCTTTTTCGTAAACGTTTTCCCCATAGGAATATATAAACTTGAGTCAGATACTAATACACACAGGCTACTGCTTGTGTTAACCTCGAGTTCATTTCAATTTCAAAAGAGAAAACCTTTGCAGAGTCTACATGGCAAGTTTTTAATATCCCATGGTAAAGCAAATACGACTTTGTGCCTTCTGAGGGTCATCTTACTGAGTAGTTTGCTTAGGCAGCAGTCAGCGGTGATCCAGAGATGAGAGGTAAATGGATGTTAACACTGGAGGAGACGTTGAGATGAAGAAAAACCCTGAGCGTGAGATTCAAAAACACTGCAGAGCACATCAACTTCTGTCTTAAGGCACTTTAAAGAGTGCTTTTTTTTTTTTCATTCCGACAAAGACATACATAGCAATAAAAAGTCATTAGAAATGACATTATTCTGAACTTTATCACACCACTTCTAAACGCAGTGTACACAGGTAAAAAGGACAGCGTTATTTCACTCTCTCTCCAAAAGCCTGCCTTGGGAAGCTAGCAATATCTCTTTGCTCTCTCTTGGGTATATGTGAAATTGTCATGGCTGTCTTCTGAATATTCACTATTACAGATTTTAAAAATTATCACTTATAAAACAAACTTGGCCTTTTATATGATATACACATCCCACCTTTGACTTTATAAAGTTCTCTCTCATTTTTGACAACATTTCATTCTTTGGTTATCTCACAACAAAAACTTTCTAACGACAAGTGCCCGGTCCCTTTACACTGGGTCCATGTTGTCTCTCAAATCGAGAGCTCATTTCTATCTCTATTCATTATGCTAAGCTTCTTCCATTGTTAGGTAGGATTTTGCATCTGCCTTTATCGCAACTCAGAACTTCTAGAACTCTTGCTTTCTGAGCCACCAGTTGCACTTGTGGATGTATCTGCGTACTGCTGTAATTTCAGGTATATGTCTTACCATGCCCAGGGAAGAAAGAAAGCTGCTAAGAGACAGGAACCTTGTTTTATCTTTTTTCCACTTTGTCAATTCAATAACCGTACACTAAAATCAGTGTTAAGCAATGGGAATACTGACATCCTTAAGTAGTTGTATCTACAGTTAGGAATCTCACAGTCATTTGATATAATCCCTCAATTTCTATATCAGTAGAGACAAATGAGGGGCAATAAAAGATTGTTGTTGTTGTTGTTTTAAATTATGGCTTATCTCTGAGGTTCTCATATTTTAAGTTGTACTTTATGGTTAGGCTGGAGGGACAAAGTGGGAAATGATTGGAAGACTAAGAATCAATATTTTTTGACATGAACACCAAGTGATTATGCTGCTGAGCCAGCCATGAATTCCTCAGCCAACAATAAAGACCAAATTCTGGAAATATCACAGAATTATTAAATTCCATAACTGTGAGTTTATCTAGATACTTCTTTAACCTCTGCTTTAAGCAAGATTTTATTAACATAATTAGTGGCCAATCACAGACTAAACATTTTGATTTATATTTAAATATTCTCTCTGCTGCTCTGTTTAGGCATGGTATGTTACTTCTCTGAGAGCCCAAACAGAGATTAGAATAGTGACCTTTCAGAACTTTTGTCAAGATTGTCTTTGAATCTGACATATTTATTGGTCAAGATGATTTTTCATTATAGCAGGCATTTATCAAATACCAAATAGTGTATTTTATTTAGGTCTGGGTAATAACTTTATTAATGTATTTTTATCAAATGCCTAAATAGTCAATGTAATAATATACATAAATAGAAAATGTACAGTACTAAATATAAATATGTAATATGATAATACTAAAATGTATAATACAATGAAATGTTAAATAAAACAAAATGTATAATACTAATGACATAAAAAGCTACCAGACCCTGTATATGTTCCCATCCACCACCCAGCTCTTGTTCTAACAGCTTCTGCATCTACATTTAGTAACCGACCCTCCGCAAAAGTACTAGGCACTTAATATCATCCCCTATGAGCTTTTACACAATAAAGATAGCTTTAGTAAACCTGAGTTAAAATAATTATAGAAAAATAGTGTCCCTCTAAATGTGCCATTTACTTTTGAAGACAAATAATATGACAAACATGAACAGCATTTTGATATACCGATAGTCTTTTAAAAAATGATTTATCCAGTTATCCTTTCTTAAAGGATTTTGAAGTATATAGTTGGTTTTGAATCTATGTTAGGAATTAAGTCTTTAAGTTATTTGCATAGTATACTTTTCTTATAAAATAGTATTTTTGGATAATGCCACCCTGGTATAATTGATTATTTGTATGAGAGAAATTTGAAAAATATTTCAATACATTTTTACTCTATTTTTATAGTCATTAACTATTAATTATAATAACCTTAATCCAATCTTAAAATCACTGAAAATAATGCTATATTCTTTAAGTAATTTAAAAATAATGCTTGATTAAACCCTGGCTGGTGTAGCTCAGTGGATTGAGCGCGGGCTGGGAACCAGAGGGTCCCGGTTCGATTCCCAGCCAGGGCACATGCCTGGGTTGCAGGCCAGGTCTCCAGTGGGGGCCATGTGAGAGGCCACACATCGCTGTTTCTGTCCCTCTCTGTGGCAGTGATTTCCACACGTGAAACACACGCAGTCCTGAGAATTTACACATTTTGAGCACAGCTCCGTGTGATTCCTGTGTGAGCAAGTGTGGATCATGTCTGTGGGATGGGAATTCTCTAATAGGAATTTGGCAAAGGTGTATCTTAAAAAATTCTGGCTTGCTGATCCTTGAATATTGCTTTAACCTGGTCCTGTCTGCCACCGAATCTGAATCAACATCCCAATGCTTTGTTATGAGTAATCCTACCTGTTCTGCTTAATCCATGAATAATCAATCCAATGTAAATGTGTCTTAATGCCTCTAATAACCCCCCCCCCCCCCCCCGCTGGGCAACCCACAAGGTCTTTTCTCCCCAAGATGGGCGATGGTGGAGGAGACCCGTGGCCGCCGGATTTCTTCCCCCTGCGTGTCTTAGTGTGAGATTTATACACGCATTGGTTACGGTCAACCCCGGGTTCCGGCAGGTCCAATCTACCCCACGGCACCTCTCTGTCTCCCTCCCTTCCCCTCTCTCTAAAAAAAATAAAAATAAAATCTTAAAACAAAAAATAATGCTTGATTAAGGTGAGCTAATGTACTGTGTTCTTTACTAAGACTGTGGAGAATGTTCTGACTGGTGTGGCTCAGAGGGTAAGGTCCAGGAAAGGGCAAAGTTGCTGGTCTGATTCAGGTCAGGGCGCATGTCTAGGCATCTTCTGGTAAGCCATAAAGAGAGAGAGAATCTCTTACTAATGCTGTAGTAACAATATGTTTGATATTTGTTACATATTTACTTGTAAGGTAGAAAAGAGCTCAATATATTTTAAAGATGTAATTAATTCTTGAAACAGGCTTTACATCAAAGTGAAGGCATAGTTATTCTTATTTTAAAGGTAAATAAAATGCAGTTCAAATTTTTTTATCTGATTACCCAAGGACACACAAATTAGTGGAAGAGTAGTGCTCAAGTCTCCAGGTTCTTATTTATTTATTTATTTATTTATTTATTTATACTTTAAAGATTTTATGTATTTATTTTTTAGAGAGAGGGGAAGGGAAGAAGAAAGAGAGGGACAGAAACATCAATGTGTGGTTGCCTCTCACATGGCCCGTACTGGAGACCTGGCCTGCAACCCAGGGATGTGTCCTGACTGGGAATTGAACTGGCAACTCTTTGGTTTGCCACCAACATGTGCTCAATCCACTGAGCTACATCAGCCAGGGCTTATTTATTTACTTAGAGGAGAAGGGAGGGAGACAGAGAGAGAGAAAAACATCAACGTGAGAGAGAAACCACAATCAGTTGCTGCTCCTAAATTCCCTGACTGGGGTGGAATCCATAATCTAGGCATGTGCTCTGACTGGGATTCGAAAAGGCAACTTCTTGCTTTGCAGGACACCCAACCAACTGAGCACATTGGCCAGGGCTAATTATAGCTTTCTTAGAGACTAAACAAATAGGATATTATTACCAACTTTATGATGATAATTTTGAAAACTTACATAAAATAATTAAATTAGAAATGGAGAAGGCTAAGAGCTCAGGTGACCTCACTAGGTAAGACCAATTCAAGAGCCCTGCCTCAGTTTCCAGGAAGCCCCCTAAGTGACAGCCCTGTCTTCCTCTCTGCAACTGAGGTTGGCTAATACATTAGCACTTCAGTGTTAAAGTGTTAGATTTGTTTAAGTAACAAACAAAAATGAGTAAAGTAGCTGTGGTGCTGAAACAATTAGTGACAACAATCTGAAACATCAATTTTAGATCAAGTTAAGGACTCCAATTCTCATTTTCTCTTAGCTAAGATTTAAAAATGACTGTAATTATTGACTAAAAATATTTGGAAAATATATCTTGAGGAATAGCTGCTATTCGTTTCTGGCCAACAGTGATGACCTACTCATGTTTTAGCAAAAATAAAAAAAAAGAAGCTGATTTTTTAAAAGATTTTATTAATTTTTAGAGAGAGAGGAAGGGAGGGAGAAAGGGAGGGAGTGAAACATCGATGCATGATTGCCTCTCATGCACCCCCTACTGGGGACCTGGCCTGCAACCCAGGCACGTGCACTGGTTGGGAATCGAACCCGTGACTCTTTGGTTCACAGGCTGGTACTCAATCCACTGAGCCATACCAGCCAGGGCAAGAAGCTAATTTTTAAATGTGAGTACTTTTCAAATTCTGAGAAAATAAAGCAATTCAGAGATGGGTAACTAGAGTCAATAAATTCAAAGGTTTCCATTTTAAGTGGTTAGACTATTTTCAGTTTTTTATGAAATTATGATTATGAAACATGGCTATTTTGTTTTTCTAAATCATGATACCATAGCACTTAATCTCTCATGGGAGTAATCTGTAAACTCTTAATTGTCCAGATTCTATTCCTATATCAGCATATAGTTAGCAGCATGCCCTTTAAAAAGAATTATGTTACCTCTATGTGTAGGGTTGCCAGATAAAATACATGATGCCCAGTTAAATTTGAATTTCATATAGACAACAAATACTATTTAGAATAATTAAATATTACATGTACATACTTAAGTCAAAAAAGTATTCATTGTTTATCTGAAATTCAAGTTTGAGTTGTTATGCTGTATTTTTATTCATGAAATCTGACAATTCCTATTTATACTTCTCAGTTTTCTAATAAAGGTAATGGATGGTTTCTGCAAACAACCTCCCAGTGTTTCTCAGAATTAACATAGTATAATATGTATTTGTTATAGTAAGACTTTTTTATATAGAGTACAATCAAACCTTGCAACATAGAATATCACACTAATTTCTCACTAACTTACTGATGAAGAAACTAAAAATTACAAAATCACAAATTTTTTTCCAAATTTTCCTTAAATATGGGATTGCAAATTCCCATAAATAGAACCATGATAATTGTAAAATGGCTAACTTCATCGAATTGACTTGACTTTGAAGTTTAAAGACTTTTTAATGCTGAAATAACTAGGTAATTTATTATTTTTTGCTAGACTCCCATAGCAAATTTCAACTGAAACACAAAACTCACAAATGGAAGAACTGGATTCCAAAACTACCATTAGCATGTTCCACCAACTTGTTAAATTCTTCAACTTCCTCTAACAATGTTAAAAAAAAAAAAAAGGTGAGATATTTGAGAAAGGATTGGAAGGAAACTCTTGAGTGTTAAAATAGTGTTAGCAATAGATAAGCTTGTTCTATAGCATTGACAGATTGCAAGTTTTATAGCCTGCTTAAGAATCATGCCTGAAACTATGAGGAAATTCTTAATCCAAATCAAAATATATAAAGAGGAAAAGAGCCTTACGCTTGCCAGATGTAAAACCATGTTGCAGTAACTTTACAAATAAAAGGTCACCAATTGTTGCAAACAGTTCCTATGCAGTCAGGGAATTCAGAAGTTAAAGCCGATATAGTTATGCTGTAGTCCCCCTTATCCATAGGGGATACATTCTATGACCCCAAGTGAATGCCTGAAACCGAAGATAGAATCAAACTTCTACATATGAGGCCTGTCCTGAAAGTATCCAGCCACATACTATGAAAATAGAGACATTTATTGAAGAAGATATGAGAAACATTGTTCATAGGACAATGACACCTCAGTCCCCTTCACAGTTGGACCTCACACAGTTCTCCCAATCGCCATCAGCTGCACAATCGCATTTTCCTGAATCTCATTGATGGTATGAAATCTCTTCCCTTTCAAAGAGATTTTAGTTTTGGGAAAAGCCAGAAATTGCAGGTTGCCAAATCTGGGCTGTAGGGGGGCTGAGTCACCTGGGTGATTTGATGTTTCACCAATAAACTCTGCACGAGATGTGATTCATGAGCAGGCACATTGTCGTGATGAAGCTGCCAATCACCAGTTGCCAATAGCTGTGGCCTTCTGAATCATCCGAATCATTTCCACGGAGGAATGTTCAAGCTTAACACAAAATTTGATGCAGATCCATTGCTCTAATTGCTCAGTCATTTTGAATGCCAAGGCCACACAGTACACATGCTCACTCAACAGTGTCTGCCACCCCCACTGACAGGTACAGTGGGGCTGTCATTGTCCGCACATGTGCATTCCAGTCCCCTCTCCCTGAGTGCCAAATTACAGCTATGTCACACAAACCGTTCTCTTATATTAACAACGAGTAGACTTTTTCTGGACAGACCTCATATAATCTTTTCTCCTATGCATACTTGCCTTCTCATTTAAAGAAAGTACTTTATGCCTTTCCTTTGGTGTATCCGAATTTCCAGCATCACTACTTTTTTATAGACCTTTAAGACATTTTACTCTTATGCTTTGGGATCATTATTAAATAAAATAAGGGGTACTTGAACACAAGCACTGCCATACTGTGACAATCTGATAACCCTAGATAGCTACTGTGTAGCTAATGAGTGGGGAACACATACAGCCTGAAAATGCTGGACAAAGGGATGATTCATGTCAGGGGTGGGTCGAAGCTGGATTCCCGAGATTTCATCCTGCTACTCATAATGGTGTTTAATTTAAAACTTATGAATTGTTTATTTCAAGAATTTTTCCATTTAATATTTTCTGGCTGCAGTTGGCCATGAGTAAGCGGATCTACAGAAGCAAAACTGTTGGTAAGGGTGGGGACTACCGTGCACCTAAGGTAGGTTAAGTAATGCTGAGCAACAAGCTACTCCAATATTTCAGTGGCTTAATCGAACACAAGTTTATTTCTTGCTTATGCAGATTCTATTTTAGGACAGCTGCACAGGGTAATAATTTAGCATTCCAGGATTCTTCAGTTCTATGTCACCTTCTTCGTAATAGGCATTTCCATGATTGTAGCAGAAAGGAAGAGAACATACAGTCACCCATTGGGGCCTTAAGTAGTTCCACCAGGAAATGAAACATTTCATGTCTGCTCACATTTATCTACAAAAACAAGTTACGCTCACTTTACCTAATTTCAGGGGAGTGGAGAATGTAATCCTACCCTCTGCCTAAAACCAGAAGAATAGGAAAATTGATGGGCACTGAAAATGCTTCAGTAATATGAAATGTTATGAAAGTGTATTATGTTTCTGATTACACTAATGGAGTCACTAATATTACTAGCATGTCATAAATTAAGGTTGAAACGAATTAAAGTTTAATCTTAATCTTGTGATTCAAAGTTATAGACTTTTAAGTCGTTTCATTGTTACTCAATATTTGCATTACTGTCTGTGCAAGCAACTAGTCATTTAGAGTCGTAACTGGGTCACACAATTGTTTAACTTGTTTAAAGATGAAAAGCCAGATACATTTAAATGAATTGACTTGATTAATATCAATATTAGGTAAAATATTAAAACACAACTTTTTTCATATGGCTGCAATATCGTCATCCAAATAAGTCACTTTTTTTTTTCATATGTAAAGATACACTGAAAGGAAGATATTACACATGGGAAGGAATAATTACTAATGACTGCAATGATGGACAAAGGGTATATTGCTAGGTATTTAATATGTTACTTAGTTTTGGCATTTTTTGTATTTGGCTACAATATGAATAAGTAAAGGGGGATTTAAAATTAAATATTTAATTTTTACCACCTATTAAATGCTATCATATCAGTGGGATGAAGTGGTTAACACAGATTTGTTTCTTGATGCTAATACCACATCTCCTATAGAATACACTTTCACCTAACATCTTTACAACAATTTATTAAAACGTTTGTTTTTTCATTGTAGTTTAAGGTTATTTTAAAAATTAATTTCACACTATTTTTTTAAGGCAAGCTTTTAGACCCATCAAAATTGGCTTGTACCTTACAACAATTGACACATGATAAATAGATATGCAAATATACCTGTCAGGTGTAAAGAATCATCTAAAGAGCATGCACGTGGGAACTAAAACGTACAAACAAGCATGCAGCTGTGTCTATGTGATCCCCTTATTCCTCACTTCCAAGAGGTGAATAGGGTCTATCATTTGATTCTTAATTTATAAATTTTCCTTAGACAGCCCTTCTGTCACAGCTGTTACAGGCGAAAAGAAAGACATCTCTGACGACAGGGCAAGCTTAAACCTGCCACCGATTACATAGATCACAGTGTCACAAGTACAGTTTTAACAGAATAGCAATTTTAGAGGCCAGGTTGAAAAAAAAAAAAAAAAAACCCAAAACACCCTGGAAAGGGAAGATCAGAGAGTAGGGAGGGCAAGCTGCAGGCCCCATTTCGGGAGTTTGTCTCCGCACTGCCGCAGCCGCCGCGTCCTCCCGGAGGGTCTCCGCAGGGTCTGGAAGGGCAGGTACCCTGACTTCCTGCCTACCTGTCCCGCTCGGGCGTGCGGAGCTCTCGGAGGCGACGCCCTAGCGGTGGGAATGGGAACACTCCGGCTGGAAGCTTCCTTTCCGTTCGGCTTCACCAGCCGGACCCCAAAGCCCCAAAAGCCCGGGGAGAAGGAAGTTCCAAGCTCCGTCCCGGTCCGCCCCCGCCCCGTGTCTCTCTCCGGCTCGCTGCCTCTCTCGCTCCGATGCCACCGAGCCTCGTCGCCACTTCTGGGTGGCCGTCCAGCGGAGAAGGCTGCGAGCTCCCGAGCTCCGGGCGGGGAAATGGGGCAGGGTGAGTGCGCCGCTGTGGGGAGAGGCCCCGCGGCGCCCAGCGAGCGCCCGGCACCCCGCCCGCGGGGCTGGGGGAGGCGCTGCCGCGGCCCGGCCCGCTCTGGGCTGAGCCTCCGCGAGGCTGCGGCTTTCTCCTCCCTTCAAGTCCTGGCTGGGGAGCCGAACGGCGAGCGCTCGGCCCGGGGGAGGGAAGAGTGGGGCGGAAAGCCGCGGGAGAGAACAGGCGAGCCACTGTCTCCTTCTGGAAAGAAAGTAGGGCCCTGGCTGGGAACAGAGAAACGAGCCCTCCCAACTTTTATTCCAGTTTTCCCTGGGCGTTTGGTTTGTGCGCCCGCGGGTGCGCTGCAGGAGTGGCGGCCGGGCCCGTGCGCCTCGTCCCTGGCCCCGCTCCTCCTCCTGGCAGCCGGGGCAGCGCCTCTCCCTCCCCGAGCGGCGCCAAACGGCTACCTCGTCAGCCCCACGGGGCGGGGGCTGCAGCGCCCGCCTCTGCCGCCGCGGCTCCCGGCGCCCGCGGGCTGGGAGCGGGGCCCGCAGGTGGAAGCGCACTCCGGAGGCGGGCCGGCCCGGGGTTTGGGTGGCTCGGGCGGTCTGCTGACGCGCGGCCAGCCCTGCTCCGGCCGCGGGAAGGCGCGCGTCCCGCCCTGACCGGCTGGCCTCTCCCACTCCAGCAGTGACGCGCCGCCTGGGAGCTGGAGCCCGCGCAGCGATCCACAGGGTGATGGACGGCCGAGCCCCGCTCAGGCAGGACTCCCAGGCGATGCAGACACCGCCCGCCGCCCCAGCTGGGTAAGCCGCGAGTGCGAGTAAGCCGCGGGGAGGACCGGGGCGGCGGGGTCTCTGCGCGTTCACCTGGCTGGCGACTCGCCGCTCTGCCGGCGGCCTCAGCTGGCTAATCCACACGCGGCCAAGGAGGCTGCTTGCTCCAGCCTCCTTGAAGGCCGCCCGGGGTTGGGGATCTGGTAGTTTCTCATTGCTTTCCTACTGGGGCTGCTCTGAGTTGCTGACGAGCAGCTGAATGCCAGGAATTGGGTGAGGAGTGCGGGAGCAAAAATTGTAACAAAGGGCCTCTTGTTGGGGCTCTGGAAGAGCGGCGGGCGATACCTGTAAGTGAGCTCCTGGGAAGGGGAAAAAAGTTTCCTTGGACGCGAGCGGAGGCCCAGGCAGGTGAGCAATGTCAAGGTGACTCAGGAAGGGGCTTTCTGCGAGCGGTGGGAGGGCGACGGGAGGGTGCGCCAGCTGTCAGCCCGCTTGACAGTTCCGGGACCGGGCGGGGTGCGAGCCTCTGATTGGGGGTGTGTGTGCCTGTGACCAATTGCTGGTGCCAAAGACTAGCGCGAAGTCAGACTGCAAACAACCATACTTTTCTTTGTATCCACGTGTTTGAGGAGAGATTGGAGGTGAAGGGGCTGTCACATGGTGAGTTAATATTAAATGAAGCATGTCTTCCTGCCAGATATGCTAATATCGCCTTGCTAAGCTTTTGGATAAACAGCATTGAGAACAGGTAGTTCTGCAAGAGCTGGGGAGAACCTGAAAATATCCTTCGTCTTGGTAAACAGTGAAGGCTTAACGTGCGTGCTCGTTGAGTTTCTGAAGTGGGAAACCCCTTTGATACAGTATAACTTTTTCCCACATTGTTCCCCGGACTTGGTTTCTTTTCTGATAATCTGAGCGCAGAAATGCCCTGAAGAGAACAGAAACATTCCAGAAAAGAAGCCTTAAGGAGAAATCGATTTAGTAACCTATGAATGAGAGTTGTACAGTTTTCCTGATTGAGGAGTAGGGAAGTCATTTTTCCCTGGACCATGACAGGCCTTTCCTTAGAAGCAAGTCACAGCATGTTTATTCATCAGAGACCATGCGAACATTGGCAGTTGTCTAGAGGAAACATGGAAAAGTCTCAAAGCAACATGACTAATATAAAATATATTTAGTATAATGCTTATGTAGTGTATGAATTAATTCTTTCATTTTGTTCCAAATAGTTAGCTTCTCCTCTTTGCAAGTAGCTGTGCTACTGTTGACTTCCGTTCCTATTCTTTCCCCAGCTTTTTCGTGGTTTAGGTGTTATCATATAATCTTCCATATAGTGTCATATTAGAATGCATGAGTAAAGAAATGCATGGGTAGAAAGATGTTAATCGTGATAGCATGAGCCTCTTAAGGGAGCTGCAGAGTGACATAAATTGAAGATGAGACAGCTTTCAGGAATACTGGGATATATTAAGGTGTCACAAAATAAGATAGGATTAAATGGGTGGGTTTGAAAATGGATTAGGCTAAAGTACTTTAAAAAAGAACCTAGCATAGGCACATACACGAAATATACTTATGGGTGTTTAGAAATCAGTTAATGCTTTTGAGTAAAACGTGAGATCAGATGGCTCTCAGATGAAGAAATGGTAAGAGTTTGCCAGTGAAAAGCATGACTATAGGTAAGATACTTCAGAGTTTACTTTTGATATTTTAGAGGTTTAATAAGTTCTCTATTAAAGGAATTTACAAAACTTTATCTAATTTCTCAATTATGAAGAAAACACTTTTAAGGAACTTTGACCTCCTCTCTACACATTTAAGGAATGACACCTGGAATAATGCTTCAATATCATATCTACAGGCACCCCACTGGATCGTTTTACCTACATTATTTTATTTGGAGACATTATCAGTATATGAAAGTATAAACAAAAAATTACTTCTCTACTTTATCTGTCTTCTTTCACTTATTTATCTTGTCTCTAGGCATATCCCAAGGGCCTATTACATAATATTTTTTGAGTATTCAGTATTGCTTTTGTCATTTTTCTCAAAAAAACCAAGACACTTGAAAGGTTTTAATTGTGAAAAATGTTATCCTAGGAATAGGTATTTAGGAGGTGTCAGGGAGCAATCTCAGTCAATATGTTATAATAAATTGTTAGGTTTGGGAAGTAAATTCCTTATTATAAAACTACTTAAGTCATGACTCATTACTCTAATAGCCTACGAGGCCTAGTTTAACCCTTAATCTTGTATATTACTGTTCTATAGAACTTCTCTATAATTTTCCAGGTCTTGCATTGTTGTAACAGATGATTTTAAAGAAATTTAGTGCAACTCCATATTTTATAAATGACAATCTGATGTCCAGAGAGACTGAATGACTTTGCTGAAGTTCAATGGCAAATTAATGGCAAAACCTGAAGGAAAAATTGGGACTAGTTGCTAGTTCATTGTGTTAATTGTTTTTAATCTTTTTCTAACCACTATACGATACATTTAAATTTCAAATAGTCATCTTGGGTACCTTAGCTTTAGAGCTACTTGTACTTGTGTTTTTTACTTGCCCATATAGATATACTTAAAAAAAAAAAGTCTTTGAAATTTAAATGTCAACAGTGTAGTTGCCCTTGCTTTGAGGAACCTTAATGTTCCGATTCTGAAACAATTTTCAGGAATGGTTGGGGGTGGGTTGGGGAGGGGGGAAGCCTACTGCTTTAAACTTTTGCAGCTTTGGGCCTAGGGACTTAATTGAAGATGGTGTAAAAATTAATGAATGATTTAGCGGCTGCTTTCTTAAGCTTTTATGTGGATATATTACAGGTTCTGAAATTCACTGACTATACAAACCGAGCTCTTGGTAACTAACATTTATTTACTACTTAGAATTGGAATGCCTTAGCTAAAGTTTCAACACGCACATTACCTGGGGATCTTAATACTAGTACCCATGCTTCACAGCCTTACCTATCCTGATTTTACCTGGTCTTGGGCATGGAGTTTTGATCATTTTATATTTTATTTTTTTAGTTATATTTTATTGATTATGCTATTACAGTTTATCCCAATTTCTCCCCTTTCCTCCCCCCACTCCCTCAGGCTGTCCGCACACCGAAGTCCATGTCCATGATCGTGCATATATGTTCTTTGCTTACTCTGTTTCTGTTGCTGTATTTTACATCCCCATGACCATTTTGTCACTACCAGTTTGTACTTCTCAATCCCTTCACCCTTTTTTCCCATTCACCAACCCCCCTCCTATCTGGCAACCTTCAAAATGTTCTCTGTATCTCTGATTTTGTTTCTGTTCTACTTCTTTGTTTTTTAGATTCAACTGTTTATAGATATATATTTGTTGCCATTTTATTGCTCCTATTTTAGATCTCCCTAAAGAAGACCCTTTAACATTTCAGAATACTGGTTTGATGGTGATGTACTCCTTTAGCTTTATCTTGCTGGGAAGATCTTTATTTGTCCTTTAATTCTAAATGATACCATTGTTGAGTAGAGCAATCTTGGCTGCAGGTCCTTGCTTTACATCACTTTGAATGTTTTTTTGCCCATTGCTTGTAGCTTCAAAGTTTCTTTTGAGAAATCAGCTGATAGTCTTATGGGGGTGCCCTTGTAGGCAACTAACTACTTTTTCCTTGCTGCTTTTAAGATTCTCTCTTTGTCTTTAAACTTTGACATTTTAGTTATGGTGTATCTTGGGCTAAGCCTCTTTGAGTTCATCTGGTTTGGGACTCTCTGTACTTCCTGGACTTGTGTGCCTATTTCCTTCACTAAATTAGGGAAGTTTTCTTTCATTATTTTTTCAGATAGATTTCCAATTTCTTTCTCTTTTCTCCTTCTGGAATCCCCATGATGCAAATGTTGGTAGGCTTGAAGTTGTCCCAGAGGCTCCTTACACTGTCCTCATTTTTATGGATTCTTTTTTCTTCTTGCTGTTATGATTCATTGCTTTTGCTTCCTTATATTCCAAATCACTAATTTGATTATTGACTTCATCCACTCTACAGTTGATTCCCTGGAAGTTGTTCTTTATTTCCATTAGTGAATCATTTGTTTCCGACTGGATCATTTTTTATGCCGTTGCGGTCCTCACTAAGTTCCTTGAGCATCCTTATAACCAGTGTTTTGAACTCTGCATCTGATAGATTGCTTAACTCCATTTTGTTTAATTCATTTTCTGGAGATTTGTTCTGTTCTTTCATTTGGATGTTTCCTTGTCTCCTCATTTTGACAGACATAGTAGGTAGAGCTGCTGTGCTTCCCAGGCTTGGTGGAGTGGCCTAATGTAGTAGGTGTTCTGAAGCATCCAGTGGCACAGCCTCCCTATTAGCCAAGTTGGTACTTGAGGTGTGCCCACTGTGTGAGCTCTGTACACCCTCCTCTTGTAGTTGAGCCCTGATTGCTTTTGGCACATCCAAGGTCAGCTACCACTTGTGTTCTGTCCAAGGTCACATAAAGCATTCTGCGGATGGCTGCTACTTGTGCTGGGCTTGGACGTGGTCCGGCGAAGCCAGACTGTGAAGCAAGGGTGGTTGCTGCTAGACAGTGCCAGGCCTAGGGCAACTTAGGGAGAGGTATGGGGCTTGCTGAAGCCAGATGCTGCTCATTTGAGAGAATTTAGGAAAATCTGAAGCATGGGCCAAGACAACCCATTTGTATGGAAAAGCCACTGGAAGCAGTTTGGATGGACCTGAAAGTTGAGTGGGTCAGGGCTCAGGGAGTCACCAGGGTGCGGCAAACAGTGTGAGCCAAGTTGATGGAGTCTCAGATATGGCACCTGTCTGCTGGCTCTGTGGCTCTGTTGGAGGAGGGCTCAGGAAGGGAACAGTGACAGCAATTCTATCTGGGAGAAAGCTGCCCCCAAGATCTCACCCTGATGCCAGACAACTCAGTTCCTCCGAGTGTGTTTCTGGTGCCTTTCAATCTGCTGGAGCTCAGAGGGAGTGAGTTTGAGTAAGTCTGTATGTGGGCCCTTTAAGAGGAACTCCCTGGGATTCCAGCAGATTCTGTCTGCCACAGCCTCAATCCCTGCTAGTTTTTACAGCCAAACGTTATGGCAAGTTCACGTTCTGGCACTGGAACCGTGGGCTGGGGAGCCTGATGTGGAGCTAGGAAACCTTCACTCTTAAGATATTCCTGCTAATTTTCATCTGCCACCCGTGGGTGTGGGACCTGTTTGCGTCTCCGCCCCTCCTACCAGTCTTGATGTAGTTTCCTCTTTAATTCTGTAATTGTAGAACTTACGTGCAGCTCAATGTTTGATGGTTCTGAGTGATGGTTGTTCTATAGTTTTGCTGTCGTTTTGATGTGGTTGTGCGAGGCGAACCGTGTTTACCGATGCTGTCATCTTGGGCATGGAATTTTAAAATGCGGCGCAGGTGATTCTTACATGCACCCACATCTGAGGACCTTTGATTGAGTAGATATCAACAGGCGAGATGGAGATGAAGCCATAAAGGGAATGGAGGCTGCTGTTAATTATTTTTTGGGAACTTAATATCCTAACTTTCAGCTTTATTTGCTTTTTTAAATTAAAGATTCATTTAGGTGCTTGACACTATTAGTATTTTGTAAAAAAGATTTTGAGGAAAAGATACTCCTTTTTGAGGAAGTATATTAACTGTTACAACTGTGGAAACTGAGGCTCACGGAGCTTAACATAGCAAGGCCACATGACTCTAAGGGATGGAAGAGAAAAGAAGCTGGGTCTGGCCCCCAGACCTGTGCTCGTCATCACTAGGTCTGTTGTCACCAGGACAGTTGCTGTCAGGGGTTATACTCAATGGCTAAAGAATATTTTTGGTTAAAGTGGTTTTAGAAGTACTTTCTCTTGATTTTTTAAAAAAATCATTTAAAAATAATTTTATTTTTTAAAAACTACAAATTCTAATGCATAAGAAACTCAATGCTTAGCATTGAAAAGGAACTTAAATCTTTGGCTTATGTCTTCAGGATCACGTTTAACATTTTTATGTTTGGGATGATATAATTTAACTCAGTAAACCGAAAATCTTCTTTTGTCACATGATGGTCTATATTTATTTTTGCTACTAGACGTCTATTAAAGTTATTTGCCAAATAAGAAAAGTGAAATTGTGTATTAAGATGATGCTAGACTTTTTGTTCAAAGTCTAATTTCCTCTGCATTTGTTAGAGGGTAATTGAATAACATTATGACCTTACTTTATTATTGAAATGCCAAGTTTATTTATATAATAATAAATGCCAAGCTTCAGGTTACTGAAACAACTGCTTTCATTTAATTAATTAGTCATAACTTGTGAGCCCTCATTTTTGTAAAACATGTTTTTCTAGTACTGAGAGATAGACTTCTGATATTAACAGCTTTACTAAAGTTATCTGTAACTATGCATGAAAAAATAAAAACATGATGTTTGTGTAGAAATGGTACTGTTTTTAAAAAATAAAAATGAAAATTTACTACAAAGAGCTGCATAGATCACAGTCTGGTCAATGAGTGCTATCAATTCAAAGAGTATTTACAACTAGCCTCTTCATATGAAACATTTTAATATCCTACAGTCTTACAATTTATACATGAAAAAAGCAAATTTGACAGCAATCCTAAAAATTCACTTGACATTACTAACCATAGGTTGTAGAACTAAAAGAAACTTTATCAAAATGTCATTAATTATATATAATAAATTTCAATTAACGTGCCTGAAAAAAAACTTTATTATTTTTAATATATTTTATTGATTATGCTATTACTGTTGCCCCATTTTTCTCCCCTTTATTTCCTTCCACCCTGCACCCCCCTCCCACCAGCAATCTCCCCCGGCCCTTAGTTCATGTCCGTGGGTCATACATAAAAGTTTGTTGGCTTCTACAGAGAAATGGTACTTTTATGCTAACTTGAAAACATTACATTTAGAACTTAAAAATGCAATAGCATAACTCACTGGTCAGCAAACTATGGCTCAGCAAATTGTGTCAAAATGGGCATTCTACATGTATTTGTTTTTCATTTCTCCAATTTTTTTATTTTGGAAAGATATACATGATATAAAATTTACCACTTAACCATTTTAGGTTACAGTACACTGGTATTAAGTACATTCGTATTATTGTGCAACCATCACTAACATACACCTCCAGAATGCTTTTCAGTTTGCAAAACCGAAACTCTGTACCATTAAACAAAACTCCTGTTCTCCTCTCTCCCCAGCCCTGGTAATCACCATTCCACTTTCTGTCTCAATGATTTTGACAACTCCAGGTACCTCATATAAATGGAGTCAGATAGTCTTTGTCTTTTTGTGACTGACTTATTTCACTTAGCATAATATCCTCAAGACTCATCCATGTTGTATCATATCAAAATCTCCTTCCTTTTTAGTCTGAATAATAATATTCCATTGTATACATATATCACACTTTTGCTTATCCATTCATCTGTCATTGAGCACTTGGGTTGCTTACATATTTTGGCTATTATAAATAATGCTGCTAGGAAAATCGATGTACAGATACCTCTTTGAAAACTTGCTTTTACTTTTTTGGGGTATATAGCCAGAAGTGGAATTGCTGGATCCTATGGTCATTCCATTTTTGTTTTTTGAGGCCTACCATACTGTTTTCCATAATAGCTGTACCATTTTACAGTCCCAACAACAGCACACAGGGTTTTTAATTTTTCTACATTCTCGCCAACCCTCATCATTTTCTGTGTTTTCATAGTGGCCATTCTAATGAGTGTGGTATCTCAGTGAAGTTTTGATTTGCATTTCCCAAATGATTAGTAATATTGAGCATCATGTCATGCTTTTGTCTCTTCATAGATCTTCTTGTGAGTAATATTTATTTAAGTCCTTTGCTTATTTTTTGATGGTTTGGTTTTTTGGTTGTTGATTTCAGGTTTTTAAAAAATATTTTATTTCCTTATTTTTAGAGAGAGGGGAAGGAAGGGAGAAAGAGAGGGAGAGAAACATCAGTGTGTGAGAGACATGTTGGTGGGTTGCTTCACCCACAGCCCCGACCAGGGCCAAGCCGTTGCAACCCAGGCGTGTGCCCTGATGAGGAATCAAATCCGCGACCTTTTACTGTGGATGACACCCAACCAACTGAGCCACACTGGTCAGGCTGAGTGTTAGAAGTTCTTATATATTCTGGATATTAATTTCTGATCCTTTACCTGTTTTTGTAGAGAGTTCTGTCGGCTTTCAGACATACCTACTTATTTGCAATATTGTATACGACTGCTTTCATGTTCTGTTTGAGTAGTCTAGACGGAGAATATGTGGCCTGCAAAGCAAAAAAATTTGTGCTCTGTCCATATACAGAAAAAGTTTGTGACACCCCTGGCCTAACTAATAAAATTGGCAAATGAAATAGTGATTATTTAATTTAAAATTTATTTACTGGGGAGACCTCTAAGTATTGAACTTAAAAATAAATGGGAACAAAACGATTTATATTGTGTTTGTATAAAACAATACATATAGCAAAAGATTTTGCAGAATTGTGGTTGCTAATTGATACATTTATTTTTTCTCAAGTGAAGCCTTAAACTTGGCCTCTTGGTGAGCATTGTGGAGTTTTAACATTTATAAGATATTGGAATATATTTTAAAGAGAAGACCTAAACTTCTGTGCTGGGGAAACTGATGTGTAGCTAAGGTACTTAGAGACAGATGTGCCTCGGAGCTGGACTGAAGGTAGAAGGAGTTTCTATTTAGACTTTTGAGTCTATACTTATTTTATGAATTAAGTCAAGTGGTATTTGTAATTTTCAGCACCCATTTTTATTGTTAAAAATGTATTATATCTTTAAGCTTTTAGTGTTCTAACATTAGTATGATAGTTGTTTTAAGGCTTTTTTTTTTTTTAAATAACTTTGCGTTGCTAAATTTTTTCCCATCTGTTATAGTAAAAACAAACTAAAACTATGGGAGAAAGAAGTTTCCCATGACTATTTATAAAGGGCCAAAGTGTCTTCAGCTTTGCATACAAACTTCACAGCTGAGGAATGAATTCTTGGGAAAAGGCTCTCGAAGACTGACTAATTTTAGAAAATGCTAGAGTGAACTTGGGTTATATTAATATAGTTTAAGTTCACAATACTGTTTATAGATTGAAATAAGTTAAAACTATTTATTAACTTTAGATATAGAATTGAATTGCGCAGTAGTTTGACAAAGAAAGTGATTATAATTAGGATGGTCATAGGTCACTATTAAGACAGGAAAGAATGCAAAGGCAAGAAAAATAGTTTACGTCCAACTCAGAAATCTGAAAACTTATTACTGTTTGCAACTTTTACACTTGATCTTAGCCAAAACGCCGAGAAGCAATGACTATTTGTAACTTTTAACACATTTTAAATAGTTATAAATATTTACAAAGATCAGAATTTCCAAGTTTCCTTGGCAATAAATGAAGGTATTTGAGTTTCCAACATGTGTGATGGGCCATATCATGATTACATCTGTGTTTTTTCATGCTGTACAGCTCAGGGACATAACTCAGAGGCAGGCCTTCAGGAATTTAGTGGGAAGAACACAGCACACTGCAAAAATGGGTCAGTTTCTTAACTGCCTACACTCTAGAAAAAAAAAAATGTGACCTTGTTAAGGCTTTGAGGTTTGTGGTCGTGAGATAAGAATGGAGTGCTAGGTGAGCAGGGAGAGTCCCTTATTTGAATTTTCTCTAATTATTCTTATTCTACCCCATTGGGACCCCCTGTCCCATTGATATTAGAACATTAGAAATAATATACACCATTGGTTAAAAAAAAGTGGGAAGTATGTGTTAATAGAACAAAAGTTTTCTTTTGTAATTAATTGCCCCAGGTTTGTAGAAAATTACTTTGGGCAGAATTGCAAGAGCAAAAATTAAGCAAAAAATTCTGAGCAAGTTAAGAACAAAAATGCCAAAATTTGTGGGATTTGATTTTGAAAATAAAGTGATTTGTAGGCAAGCCTCCAAAATGGAATTAAAAAAGAACGTGAGTTTTGGTAGTTTGTGTCTAAAATATGGTTGTGCCTATAAATTAATGATTCTGACTTCTTGTATGGTATTTTTTAAAATTAAATAAACCATTTCAAACTAACACCTATCCCTCTTAAACTATTCCAAAAAATTTAAGAAGAGGGAAGACTCCCAGCCTTATGTTATGAGGCCAGCGTTATCCTAATTCCAGCCAGTATCCCTGATGAATATAGATGCTAAAATCCCCAACAAAATATTAGCAAAGCAGATCCAGGAATATATTAAAAAGATGATACACCATGATCAAGTGGGATTTATTCTGGTGATGCAAGGTTGGTACAATACCTGCAAATCAATAAATGTGATACACCACATAAAAACCACATGATGCTATCAATACATGCAGAAAAAGCATTTAGTAAAATCTAGCACCCATTTATGGTAAAAACTCTCAGGAAAGTGGGAACAGAGGGAACATAATGTCAACATAAAAAAAGGCATCTATGACAAAACAACTGCCAGCATCATACCCAATGGGTAAAAACTACAAGTGTTCCCCTTAAGATTGGGGATAAAACAGTTATGTCCACTTTCACCTCTCTTATTCCATAGGGTACTGAAGTCCTAGCCACACCAATCAGACAAGGAGAAGAAATAAAAGACATCCAAATTGTAAAAGGAAAAGTAAAACTCTTGTCATTTGCACATAACTTTATATTGTGTATAGAGAATCCTAAAGATTCCACCAAAAAAACTACTAGAAGTGATAAATGAGTTCAGTAAAGTAGTAGGATACAAATACCCAGGAACCAGTTGCATTTACATACGCCTATAATGAACGATCAGAAAGGGAAACCAAGAAAACACTCCCATTTAAAATTGCATCAAAAAATAAAATAAAATGCCTAGGAATAAGTTTAACCAAGAATGTAAAAAGTCTGTATTCAGAAAATTTTAAGACATTGAAGAAAGAAATTAAAGAAGATACAAATAAGTAGCATATTTTGTGTTCATGGATAGGAAGAATCAATATCATTAAAATGTCTATACTATCCAAAGAAGACTATAGATTCACCACAATTCCTTTCAAGATACCAATACTGTATTTCACAGAAATAGAACAAATAGTCCAAAAATCTATATGGAACCAAAGAAGACCCTGAATAGCCACAACAATCTTGAGAAAGAAGATCAAAGTTGGAGGAATCATGCTACCTGACATCAAACTACACTACAAGACCATAATAATAAAAACAGCATTGTGCTGGCATAAAAACAGATCAATATGGATCAATGAAATGGAATTGAGAGACTAGAAATAAACTTATGTCTTTATAGTCAATTAATATTTGACACAGGAGACAAGAACATACAATGGTTTAGATAGTCTATTCAAGAAATGCTGTTGGAAAGCTGGACAGATAGGTGCAAAAATGTTATTGGATCACCTTACATCATACACAAGGATAAAGTCAAAATGGAATAAAGACTTAAATGGTAGACTCAAAACTGTAACAATCCTAGGAGAAAATATAGGCAGTAAAATCTTGTACATTTATTATAGCAAAGGAAACAAAAGAAAAAAATAAGCAAATGAGACTACATCAAACTAAAAAGGTTTTGCACAGAAAAGGAAACCATCAACAAAATGAAAAGACAATCCACTGAATGAAAGAACATATTCACAATGGTACATCTGATAAGGGGTTGATATCCAAAATTTATAAAGAACTTTAAAAACTCAACACCCAAAAAGTCCAATTAAAAAATAGGCAAAGGAACTGAATAGACACTTTTCCCAAGAGACATAAGATGGGCAATAGACATGAAAAGATGTTCAGCATGACTAATCACCACAATGAGCTGTCATCTCACACCTGTCAGAATGGCCATCATCAATAAATCAACAAACAAGTGCTGGTGAGAATGTGGAGAAAAGGGAGCCCTCATGCACTGTTGGTGAGAATGTAGATTGGTGCAGCCTCTGTGGAAAACAGTATGGCATTACCTCAAAAAATTAAAAATGAACTGCCTGAAGACCCAGTGATTTCACTTCCGGGAATATATCTGGAGAAACCTGAAACAGTTGTTTGAAAGAATATATGCACCCCTAATTCATTGCAGTATTATTTATAATAGCCAGGATTTGTAATCAGCCCAAGTGCCCATCAATAGATGAGTAGATAAAAAAGCTATGTGACATTTACACAGTGCGATACTACTTGCCATTTAAAAGAAGAAGGAAATCTTACCTTTTGCGACAGTATGGGTGCACCTCGATAGCATTAGGCTAAGTGAAGTAAGCCAGTCAGAGAAAACCAAGTACCATATGATTTCAATTGTATGTGGAGTCTAATGAGCAAAATCATGTAAAAACAAAATAGAAACAGACTCATAGAGAACAGATTGACAGCTATCAGAGGGAAGGTGGGTCAGAGGACTGGCTGAAAAAGGTGAAGGGGTTCAGCAAAAAAGCAAAAATAAAACAAGCAAAACTCAGACACAGACAACAGATGGATGATTAACAGAGGGAAAGGGGGGTGGAGGGAGGTAGAAGAGGGAACAGGGGCATAAATGGTGATGGGAGGAGACTTGACTTGGAGTGGTGAACACAGAATATAGTACACAGATGATGTATTCTAGAATTGTACACCTGAAATATATAGAATTTTATTAACCAATGTCACCTGAAAAAATTTAATAAAAGTAAATAAAAAATAAACATACCATTTCACTTTCTCGCCTAACATTACAGCCTCTATATTATACCAAGATATATTTATAAGGAAGTAGAGTTAAGATAGTCAAACCTAGGTGGGTCATTTGTCACTAGTCCTTGAGAATTTTCATCTCTCTAACCTGCACACATGCTATTTTATTTCTGGAGAAATGGAAGTAAGGAAGTATTAGTCAATTCCAAAGGGAGTTGTGTGACAGGACCACAGTTTTAACAGCTGCTGCAGCGGTGTATGAGTTCAGATATGCTGGGAAAATAGGAAATTGAGTTGCTAAATCTGAAAATGGCTACCACCCTGCCATTTGCAGGTCTGATGGACGCGCCCTAGTTCCTCAACCAATTAAGTCAACGGTAGTCACTGTCTTGGTAGATAACTATAATGTGCTATAGTGGATGCAAGGTATGCACAAAGTGCAAGTGTCAGAGAGAGGAACAATCCTTTGTTTCTCTTTTCTTTTATGTGATAGTCAAGTAGCACTGCTTTAATAGAAAGAGGAAAGAGACAGTCACTGTCTTACAGGATGCATCTATATTTTATGGTCTGAAGCAGTTACCATTTCTCTCAGGCATTTATGATTCAGTTATTAGTTGGCAGTAAAACTCCTACACAGTGTCAAAGGGACATTTAATTTTCATGTAAGTGCTGTACCAGATGATGGGAGTGGTTTCTTCCCATCTTTTTTCCTATCTATTATACCTATTCAAAGAAAAGCTAGATGCTTAAAAAGTTGGGTATATAATGCCCATTTACTCCCTTTTATTGAACCCTTAGTGATCTGCTTATGTTTTTACACTACTACTTCATGGAAAAATTTAATTTCATAAGTTATGAAAGTGAGAATTTTCCTGCCATTTTTCTTTTTTTTAGTTAGCCAGGTAGATGCATGCTGTGCTAAATGGAAATATAGAGATAATTGCATTTTTACTTGGGGATGTAGATGAAAAAAGGAACAAGAAAATGGGCAAAATATATTCAATGAACGGAAAATCAAAACCAGAACAGTCTCCGATGGTGGCAAAGGCAGTGAAGCTAAATGCTAGACCCGGCTGGCATAAATAAGCATCTTGAGGCTTAAAGGCTTTCATTTCTTGTGGTCAGTTGGTAACTCTGTCACCTTTAGTTTGTGAAATGCTTCTGTGATCTTAGGTTATAAGAAGCCATTTTCTGCCAAAGACCATGTATAACCTTTTCAAAAGTACCATATTGCTTTTTGGGGGGATAGATTTCATCCAAAGTTAAATTGATAATGAATGCTAAGGACAATCTTTGTAGTGGTGTTTATAGGTCATGTCACTGATTCATTATTTTTAAATAGGCAATACATTCAGATGGAACAAAATTCTAAAGAGAAAATGACAAAATAGAGGTACACCCTCAGGCCCTTGGTTCCTGTCACCCAGGTCTTCTGCTCAGTGGCAGCCAGTGTTACCAGCTCTTACAAGTTCTGGTGGGATACTTTACACCTGTGCTGTCCAATGGCACAATAACATAACGTGAACCACAAATGCAATTTAAAATTTTGTAGGTCCCACGTTAAAAAATTCAATCTAAATGGTGCAATTGTTAACCTGATTCAAGTTCTACAAAACAAGTTGTCTTTAACAAAATATTTTACACGGAGTCATATTTGAAATTTAAATTAATTACATGAAATTTAAATTTAAGTTCTTAGTCACACTAGCCATATCTCTGTGCTGAAGCACCTTTAGGTGGCTGTTGGCGATCATATTGGACAGTGCATCTCCTTAACCTCAGGAGCAAGGGACTGCACATGTGTATTGTGTCTTTCTCTTTTACATATGCATACTTCTGCTTTGTACCTTGCATTTCCACTTACATAACTGGATAATTATCCCATTTCATTGCTTAAAGGGCTCTATTTTCTTCCTGAGCTATGTATTATGTCTTTGTAGGGATGAACCATGATTTATAGAAGCAGTCCCCAGTTGATGGATACTTGGATTTACTTTTGTCCCCTACTCCCGTGCTGTTACTAAGTGGTCATTTTAGCATCCTTCATGCAGTTTACAATCTAATGTGCTAACAGTCTTTCCTGGTATGTTTGATTAAATTTACTAGATGACGAAGCCCTAAAAAGCAGAGGCCATATTCTTGACTACTTTTGTGCATACTGCTGGGTTCAGTTTAATTTACTGCACATACCTTGACATGTAATGATCATTTATTGCATAGATATTGTTGGAATTTGTGTAAACTTGAGCAAGAGGTCAGTGTTGGGGATGGAGACCAGCAAAATACTTGGCCACTGGAGTGGTTGAGGCTGACATGTATAATATCGAACTCAGTATCATATTTTGCTGTGTATAATGTGCATTTTTTTGCCCAAAATTTTGATGGAAAAATAAGGACATGCATTATACGTGAGTATAATGATTACACACCATGGGCCTAGTAATCCCGTGCATAATGCGCACAAAAATGTGGTATGCATTATACACTGGAGCACATTATACACGGTAAACCATGGCATTTAACATTCATTTTTGCAGCCATTACTCAATGAATTTTTAAGCCATCATCAAATGCACCATTAAAAGCATTGTAGAAGATTTCTTAGCACTCTATTTATAAAATTCAATTCTTGATTTGAGATTCTCTTGTGGCATTATTCCGTGCAGTGGTGTTTATAAAAGAAATATGCATTTCATTAGTAGTGTAAGTGAAAATTCTGAGTACTGTCATTTCCATCTCAAATTTAGAGAAAACAAAATATTTGGCCATCCTGGGCAGGGTTTTTTAACAGGACATGAGTGCTATATTACTACTTATAGCCTAAATATTCCTATTTTTGAATAATGATAGCAAAATAGCATATAATTTATAGAATAAGTTATAGGTTTTGAGAAATAAGCAATTATTCATTAACTTGTACATAAAAATTCTCATTTCTGTCAACACCCTAACGTCTAAACTGTTGAGTCTTGTATTTTGATTCCTCTTTTGGTATAAGAGTTAGCCTTTTGATGTGAACATAATGGCTGAAGAATAAGACCAAATAATAAAATGTATTTCCTCCCAGCTTATGAAAGAAGAGATTGAGAATTTTGAGGTAACATTAATAGAGGAGATTAAATTGTCCCATAGACATCTAGGAAAGAATAATCAGTATGTGTGCTTCTTCTCCTCATTTTTTGGGGGGAGTTATACTTCAAGATGGGGACAAAACTGAAAAGTAGAAAACAAGTTTGTCAATTTTTTTTCTAAGAATGTTTTTTGGTAACAAGTTGGGATTTTACATTGTCCTAAAATAAGATGAAATTCTAAGCCAGAATTCATCAGAAACAACGATTATTTAATGTATGGGCAGATGATACAGCATTCCAGAAAGCATTTTAAGTGAGCCCAACACCCTCTGTTTAACTCCGTCGTCTACCTCAGGTGAACCAGTACACTTGGCTCTTGGGCATTTAACAGCATTGGTTTTGGTTTCAAATAAAACTGGTCCAGTCAGAAGTCAGAATAGCACTCAACAGGCAGCTGTTGCAGAATGGATTTGGAGACAGAAAACCTGGAACTGAATCACTGCTCTGTCATTGGCTGACTTAGTCACTTTCTTTCCCCTCATTGATCCTGCGTTTCCTGTGTGGTTAAAGAAGGTGATTATACAGAATGTGAGTGTGGAAGTAACACCAGCACGCACCAGGCATTCAGTTTATGTTTGTTAAATTTTAAATATTATCTACTGTGTTAGAAAACAGCCTTTTGCAATGCTGGCATCATTATTGTACTAATTGGAAAACAAAGACTGAGGGAACACGCCCTGTTCTCATTTCTTTCCTAGGAAGTGGAAGATGGGGTTGGTTTTTTTCATTTGTCCATTCTGAGGGTCCCTGTGCCAGATCCAGAGAAGCTGTTCTTGGAACACTGAATACAAAATGGTTACTAATCTTAATGGAAATCACATTTCTTTTTAGAGGAGAAAAAATGCCCGCTCTGAGACTAGGAATGTGCCACCAAGGTGATTGTAATTTTGATTGGTTCCTCACTTCACCATTGTGGGAATTGCCTTATCTTTTAATATTTCACTTTTCTTCTGTATATTATGAGAGTAACTCTAACCGTATTTTTTTTTTTTTGGTTAGGACTGATATTCATTGATTGAAAATGTTCAGTTGTAACATCACACATAAGAACATCATTATTCAAAAGAGGCTGTGAAATTTGAGACACTATTCTTATTATAGGCTATCATATATGAAGGGAATTTTTTTTTTTTGTCCAGAGAGAGGAGAAGGGAGAGAGAAAGAGCAATGTATGGTTGCCTCTCACATGGCCCTCATTGGGGACCTGGCCTGCAACCCAGGCATGTGCCCCGACTGGGAATCGAACCAGGACCCTCTGGTTCCCAGCCTGCGCTCAATCCACTGAGCTACACCAGCCGGGCGGGAACTTCTTTTGAACATATAGATTAAAATCAGATCTACCTCCTATAAATTAGATGTTGAGGTATTGTATCTTACCATAAATGGCTGTAGAATTAAGTGGCAATTCAGAACCTAATTTTTGTTACTGATAAGAGGAAGAGGAATCTGTAACTCCCAAGTCCTTCAGCAGTAAGTACCAGGCCAGTGAGGGGGCAGCGTTTGTCCCAGGTTGTGTAAAGCTGCATGTAACCTTTGTCTGGCGGCAGCATGAGGGACTAGCCTGAAAATTTACCTTACACACCATTGACTAAATGCCTTTGTTAGAGCAAATACAGGTAAATGGTTTTATTTATTTTCATATGTTTTCCTGGATTCAATTTTTTTTTGTAATATAGGAATACTTTCCATATTTTTGCAGGTATGTTTTGACATCAAAATGGAAAAACTAATTCAAAATATTTTAACATAATTAAGGTCTACTTTTTCTTAGTAGTATAATGAAAATTTTCAAACAGAATAAAACACCTGTGCACAGACACTGCATTTGGAAATTTTTTTTGAACATTAAGGTGCTCCTGGTAAATTTACCTTTAAGTGATGTGTTTTATGAGATTGTGTGTAAAAGATATAGAGTCTTAATTGCTTCAGAGGTTGAATGACTATTTGTAAATTCATTAAAATATCCACTAATTAACAGGATCTGGGTCACAGTAATTTAAGAACAATGGGCGGTATCTTGTATGGCTGGTCGTACAAGCAGTGAGCATTTATTGAGCACTCACTGCTCACTGGGTGCTATGGTAAATGTGTTCCACACTCTACTGCATTTGCCAGTCAACAGCCACTCTGTAACGTAGGTGTGGTTGTTATCCAGATTGTTCAGAAAAGGAAACTGAGGCTTAGGGTGTAACTTGACCAGGGTCGCCTGGCCAGGCAGGGACAGATCTGAGAATGCGACCTAGATGTCATTTGAAATCCCTTGGCTTTGACCACTTTGCATTCTGCTCACCTTTCCCCCGCTCTCCCAGGACCGCCAGGTGTGGCAAAGCTGGTGTAATAATAGTATGAGTGACATTAAATAGGACTGAACATGTTTTTGCTGTTTTTATTTAATTTTTTTTCTGATTACAAAATTGATATGTTTACACAAAATATTTGAAAGTCATAGGAATTATAAGGAGAAATACTCATTGTCTCTGTTACCTGGGGTAACAACTGTTGACATGATTTGCAAAGTGTGTTTTGAGTAAGATACAATTAACATATTTTGTGTAAAAACAACTTCTATCGTCAAATAATTTTGGGGAACGTCTTGGTTAAATAACTGCTTCTCTTAATGTCTTGTTAGGGATTTTAATATGCTAATATGCATAATAGACTTCCAAATGGACCTGGAAAGTAATAGTTTCCAAATTTATTTATTATAACACTGATATTTATCTAAAACCAATATTCTTTCAGACATAGTTTAGGTAATGCCGTGGGTAGAATGTATCCTTTAGATGTTTAAATAAGCATTTAGATTTTTAACTGCATATACTATTTTTATATTCCTTTTCTTTAGGATTATATTATAGATTATTTCAGTCATTTAAAACTCATTTGAAAATGCTTTTTGAAATAGTTGTGTAATAAATCATATGTGTTTGGTGTGTTTTTGTGGGTTTTTTTAACTTTTCACTTGGTTATTGATCATTTGGACTGTTTCCAATTAAATCTAACTGTGACAGACTGTGAGTTTTAGGTTTGGATGAACATGGTTCCAGAACTGAAAGACTTGCAGAGTCTGCAGCAGTGAGGAAACCAGCCCAGGGTTTGTTACAGCTAGAAACTGTGGAAGCTGTCACGGGTTTCAGAGAGATCTGTCTATGTGGGATAGCTCTGTGACTTGCTGTCAAGAAGAAACCACCAAAGAAAAGGACTGTCTTAGGGGGAAATAGTAGTCAGCTATTAGAATGAGCTGAGAAGTTAGGTGTCCATGTGTGTAATTACCTACTGTTTGGAAGTACACCTTCCCTCAAATGCAGCCTGTGTGGTCCCCAGGCCAGGCTTGTTCTCCCAGAAGCACTGGGAAAGCCTGGATCCAAGGGGAGTGCTGGTCATTAATCTCTGCTGTGGTCAAGGAGAGGAAGAGGGCTGAGAGTTTCAGGCTCTGCTGAGCGGGAAAGAAGCCGGGCTTGTGGAGGGTATGGATTGGAGAAGGAGGAGTTTTAAACTTGGATTAGTTGGAGAGCAGTAAATTTGAAGTTACTTAATAGATAACCCTTTGTAACAACAAAGAACAAGAAACCTTCCTGAATGAATCAATGGTTCATTGATTTTTTTTCTTTCAATAGATACTTACTGAAAGCTAACTATGCCCAGGTACTGGGCTGGACACTGGCAACTATTTGTATTGAAAATATTACTATACAGTACATGGAAATCATATTCATGGAATAAAATCACTTTGGAATGAAAACATGATTCAGTCTTATTAAAAATACATATCTTTGAACAACATCCAAGGCAGTGTAAACAATACTCTCTTTGTTTTAAAATAAGGACAGTACAAATCTCTGAAATGCCAATTAATATGCAGTTTCAAATCCTTTCCTTTTGGTTAGCATTATGTCTGGTTTCTCAAATGTCTTTATGAATCTTTTCAGAATGTTTATGTAAATATAGAACTTGTAAATGTGTCTGTGCCCTCTCCCTACCCCCAACAACTTTTCCCTGAGATTTGTTCTTCTCATTGGATGATGGGAAGTTGTTAGCATTGGCTCTTCTTAGCCAGAACTGAGTATCAAAACTGTCTTTCTCATCCTGGGGTTATTTATGGCGAGACTGGAGAACACTGCCCTCAGTGGGGCAGTGGATTGCAAGGCCTGGTGAGTTGCCAAAGGGAAAAGTCCTCAAGGGAATATCCAGCAGCCCAGGCGGCTCGAGGCTCCTAGCTATGGCAGCAGGAGGTGGTTGGGCTGTGGCCTCTCCCTTCAGTGCCCAGGGCACCCAGGATCCCCAGCTCAGCAGACACAGGGGCAGAGCTGCCAGTTTGACATCAGGCAACAGTGGTGGTTATTCTTCATCTGACCAGACTCCAGCAGTCACTTTCATTGCCTTAAACTTGTGACTGTCTGTGGGAGGTGACAGTCAAGAAGCACTGGAAGTAGTCTAAAGGACATAGGCTTGTCATTTTAGGGAGACTTAGTGTTGAATTTTGGCTCAGCCATAAATAGTTAGAAAATTTTAAATAAATTATTTAACCTCTTTGAATCTTTTTTTTTCTTTCCTTTCTCCCCCGGCCCCCCAAAATAAAGATACCTATCTCATAGGCTTATGGCTAGAATTAATTGGAAGTATTTGTATGTAAAACCATGAAATACTGATAAAGTAATAAAACTCATTGCCTGTGACAAGATTGGTTTAAGCTGCCTACTGTTTGTATTTAGTATATTAGTAGTTGATATTTGGTTAGGGATCATTGTTTCCCAAATCTTAATAATGCTATTTTGTAACTCATTAGTTCATAGAATGTGATGCACTGTGAACAGGTTTTTCTAGCCCTTTCCAGTCATTAGAAAAGGCTCTACCTGGTAAGATGTGGCGATAATGAGCACACAATGTGTATATTGTCAACCTTTATTCCTTTTTCCTCTAAGGAGGAAAATAACCAACTAACCAAAATGTTCTTTCACTGATTTTATTGTCGACAGTGTTTCTAATGAAAAGACCTTATCTTTCAGACTACAAGACAGTCCCCCCCGCTTCCCCATGTATAAGAAAACTAGATTTTTATTTTGTGCCTTTCCTACCCATGGCTTGGGCACATCCCATTTTCAGGAAATTGCAGTAGCAGAATACAGACTGGGAGCCTCTCACTATGTGGTCTCATCCTTTCCACATCTGTAAACTTTAAATAGACCCTTTTTACATTAAGAATGATGGGTAAGATGAGAACCGCGTACTGATCACTTATTGATAATACATGTCTTGAAAACAGTTCAGTTGAGTAGATTAAGCATTTCCTTTCCAGATGCTTGATGAGGCTAGTCTCTTGGGTATGGAGCCTGAGGTACCGTCTGCTTGAAGGTGTTCTTTCTCATCGAGCCTGTTGGTGCCGTGTCTTATCATGCCAGAATCACTTCCCCAGGGATACTCATCCAGTTAAAACTGTCAGTGCCATTTCTGAAAGGAAGGCAGATTATTACTTTGGCCGTAAGGCAGCAAACAGCTGCATTTTTTTTTTTTTTCTCAGTGAGGTATCCCAGATAGGTTTCCACTGGTCATATATTGTTGAAAATTGGTGATAAAGAGGTATGATCATGAGAAGGTGGCCACTGTAATGTGTTCACATTTTAAGCTGGTGTGCTTTCTACTGTGTGCAAGTGCTGTCCTTGAAACCAGCTGTTACTGGAAAGGTAGGAACACATCACAAACTACTATTTTGTCATGTCAGAGAAGTAAGCAATTTTAAAGGTTTGTGAAGCATCACTGACTTTCCTGACAGTACTTGTATATTTTATAAAAATGGCGTCACCTTGCTCTTTGCATTAAACTTCCGAACAGAGAAAGAGTTATGAATTTGAAAAAAAATCAAGGGCAAAACTAGCTGTTCTTGCCCCTCCTAGAACCGCCTCTGAAATAACGGGACAAAAACCTTTAAAAATCTGCCCTGTTTTAAAGACAAAGATGCACTTTAAATGAGAGTCAGCAAAAACCTGGCCTCTGGATAACAAACAGAAACATGCAAAGTTTCTAAAACAATTATTTCCTTCCCTACTTAATATTCACTTTGTGTTTGACACTTTGGCACATTTCCTGGCACTGCTGAGCCTTCGTTGCATTTTTAGCTTTCAGTTTGATTAGAAAAATTACTCTCTGAATTGTCAAACACGATGGTTTTCAGTCAGTAAGGGAAAATGATGATGATGATGATTTTAAATTTGTATTTCTTAGATCATCGATGATGTTTGAGAAACTCTTAAAGTGATTAGTTTTCATTCTCTTTTCTCTTAAAAATTCACTTCTTATTCTTAGTCATCTCTCTCTTATTGATTTTGTAAGGTACTTCTAACATGGTCTTTGCTCTTAATGTAAAGCCTGTGTTTTTATGGCTTTTATTGTAAATACTTCCCCAGTTTTGTCATTTTTAGCACTCATTTTAATAATATTTTAGAGACAATTTCATGTGTTTTCCTTTGTCTTAGAAATGCGTGTACATTTTAAATCTTTAAAATATCCCCTTATTTTAAATTTATGATGGATTAAATATTTGATAGAAACAAACGGAAGTTTTTTCTTTCGTCGTATGAAATAAGGTCTACATTTTAAAAAACATAGTTCTCTCATGTTATCTATTGAATAAATTTTTTCCTACTTTTTGAAATGTCACCGTTATTACAGAATATAATTATTTTTATTCATATGTTAGTGGACTTTCCATTCAGCTCCAGTGAATTCTCTGCATTTCTGTCGGTCCAGAATTTTTACTTGCAGCATCGCTATCGCAGGTCGCATTGATCTGTTGGAGTCATAATAGCCAGCATTTTGTTGTTGTCACTTGTTTGCTTGCTTTAAGAAAATCTCCCGGCTGTTTTAAGGCGTTTGTGCATTGTTTTTCCATGCTGAATTTAGAATTGGGAATGGGAGTTATTCCTTGGGTTCAGTTTCCATATAAATGTTTAGGGAGCCGGCATTGCTGCTATGTTGAATTTTCTCATTGAGGAACATGTCCCCAGCACTGTTCTCTGCCCCTGACGTCTCACCTCAGTCACGGAACATCAGCTTTCACCATTAGGAGAGTATGCCTTCATAGATGTCAAGAGAAAATTGTCTTGAGGGCTACTGAATTACCAGATGTCTTCAATGAAGTAACTTTAGCATTACGGTGTAACGCAGTGGTTTTCCTAAGTGCGGTCTTTTATCAACATTATCAGTGTCAACTGGGGTTTTTGATAGAAATGCAGATTCTCAGATCCACTCCAGACCTACATAATCAGAAAATCTGTTTTAATGAGCTCTCCAGGTGATTTTGATACATGGGAAATGCTGAGAACCACTGGTGTAGTGATTGGAGACAGCTTTGGAGTCATACAGTATAAAATCCCACTTTAGCCCTTTACTCCAGTGTAATTTCAATTAAGTTACTTATATAAGTCTAGATGTCCTTCTCTGTGGTATGGGCTGTTGTGAGAATTATCTGTATCATCAGCAAAGGGTGAAGATGCTGAGTCGCTGTTATGGTTCAGATTGCTTTCTAATAAGCAAGGGCTGAAGGAGTGCGCAGCGTGAATGCTAGGTGGTAGTGGTGGTGCCCAGGGCAGGGGCGTCAAACTCATTTTCACCAGGGCCACATCAGCCTTGCTGCGGTTGCCTTCAAAGGGCTGAATGTGATTTTAGGACTGTATGAATGTAACTACTCCTTTACTAGGGGCAAGGAGCTTGGCAGTGCCGCTGGGTAGAAACAAGGTGCCGGTCGACAGCACTTGTTTTTAGTGCTGACCTTGTATTTTATTTTCTATTATTTAAAAAATTTTCAATTACAGTTTATATTCAACATTATTCTGTATTAGTTTCAGATGGGTAACATAGTGGTTAGAAACTCGCGTACTTACAGAGCAGTCGCCCCGATGTTTCAAGCACCTACTTGACACCATCCGTAGTTATTACAATATTATTGACTGTGTTCTCAGCACTGTGATTTATATCTTGGTGACTGTTCTGTGACTGCTACTCTGTACTTCTTAATCCCTTCACCTTTTCACCCAGCTCCTCCCTTCTGACAACTCAGTCTGTTCTCTGTACCTATGAGCCTGTTTCTATTTTGTTTGCTTATTTTGTTCTTTAGATTATATATATTAGTGAAATTATATGGTATTTTTCTTTCTCTGTCTGACTTATTTCACTTAGAGTAATATAATACCCTCTAGGTCAATCCATGCTGTCACAAAAGGCAAGATTTCATTCTTTGTATGGCTATGTAGTATTCCATTGTGTATATATGTACCAAAGCTTTTTCATCCATTCATATATTGATGGGCACTTGGGTTGCTTCTGCCCCGAATTCCATCTTTACAATATGTGTGGGATTAAATTTTGACAGTTCCATTGTCATATTGAATGAAATAAAAATTTCTGTCATATTTCTCTAGTTTAAAAAAATCTATCATAGGAAATTTCTAAGAAATTGGGAGACTAAAAACTAGAGTATGCAAGTGAAATAAGGATTAACATCTTCATTCAAATGGTAAGGGTTAATATGACACACAACTAAATAAACCATAAAACCGTTTCAGTTATTGGGAAACTGGAAAACTATTAACTGACTCAATAATTGATAAATTACTTTGTGCTGGACCTGGGCTAAGTAGTGAGCATAAAATAATAAGATGTAGATATGGCTCAGGAGCACTTCACAGCTGGGTGGTAGAAATAGTCAAGTGATGTGATACTGTCGATGGCAAGACTAGGCATAAAGGCAGAAGTGAGTGGCTGTGAGAGTCCCAAGGCCTCATGGAAGAGAGAACTCTGGAGCTGATCTTCAAGGACAAGTATCCTACCCCAGGAATGGAATGTAGAAAATGCTATAAAAACTCAGTGATTAGTTCTGCTTGAAGGCTCCAGATATCTTAAGGTGAAGGTGACTTGAAGGATGAATGGAAGTTGCTAAACCAGAAAAGGAAGACAGACTATAAACAGAGGCATAAACACACCAGAGTGCCCTGAATATGGGAGAGCCTGGAGTAGCTCAGTGTGAGTGCAGCAAATGGGCTGGGTGGGGGCCGCTGGACCTCCAGGTGAAGCCGGGCCCAACTGCGTGAGTTCTCCAAAAATTACAGTTGACTGAAAGACTTTAAAAAATATATTTTGTCTTGATTTTAGATGAAAATATTTTATGTCAGTTGGTGTCAGGTCTTTAGGTCTTTATTATTTTTTTTGCAGTGATGTCATTACACTCATATTAGATAAGACATTTAGGTTAGGAGTTCAGAAAGATATTCATGTTATAAGTTTATGTTCAGATAACGCAGTTTTAGTCTTGTTCAGCCGTTCTCAATATTAGAGACTTTCAACCTTTGGATTCAAAATTGGTGAGTTAATCCCAACAGAGCCTCTTCCACCAGTGGGTGTGGCCTGGAATTATTCTGGGTAATCTCACGATCTGAAGCTCTCTTGTTAACTGTGCTCTTATCATATATCCAGGTCTTCCCCACCCAGCCCTTGGATTTTTCTTGTGGCTCCCTGGAGTCCTGCAGCGATTTGGGCGATTTGGCTGGGCCCTGACCCCTGGCTAGCCAACCTTCCCTCCTGAGGCCAGGATCTCTGCGGCCTCAGTGACCAGCTGTGAGTCTGCTGTGGATCAGAGTGACCCACGGGCACCTTGATCATATCCACCACCTGAGACCTTGATGATTGCGTTTCATCCACCTGGTGATATATCTTTTTTATAGCATAGATGCCCCTTATAACTAGTATTAAATCTGTACTTAGCAACTTTGCAGAGTTATTTTGACTTGTGGTCACACATGCTGGTCAGTCCACTGTTCTTGTCGCAGCTCCATTCAGTCCACTATTGACTTTTACCCCGAGAGGAATATTTGTATATTATGAGGATTATAACTTGTTAAATCCCATGGGATCTTACAACGTAATGTCTTTTTGAAAAGCTTTCCGTGTCTTGATTTTCTAGTTTAGGCCTGGGCTATTTTAATAGCCCCTCCTTGACACTGTGTTTCATTTTTTTTAGTTTCGATATACTGCAGGGACATTTCCAAGCCGTGAATCAATTCATATTAAGCTCGCCTGCTGTCCCCAAAAAGTCTTTGCTGCCAGTGTCATAAGGGGCAGACTCCAAATGGCACTGGCAATGCATAGATGCCTAGTCCTAACTTTTCTGTCTTGCCGCATCTCCCACCATCTCTTTCTATATACATTTTTTTTTTTTAGCCCTGGCAGACAGACTGTGGCATCTCCTGAATACTGGAGAATTTCAAACTTCTTGCTTTTGACTAGTGTTTCTTCAGTGTGGAATTCTACTGACCCAACTCGCTGCCCAGAGGAATCCACACATTTTTCAAGGCTCAGTTCCAAATTCCACTTTCTCCTTGAACCTTTTCTAAATCCTTGAGCCAGATATACTTTTCTTTTTGGTTTCATGGAACTTTGCCTCTAACTCTGTCAAAGCGTGCATTTACTGTCTGTCTTCTATTTTTGTTTTTGTTTTTAATAAGCTTGTTCTCTCACTAAGTTATTAGCTTCTTAAGAGCGAGATTTATTCATCACTTTATCCACAGTAGCCCTCGCTGACATAGTTTTTCCAATGGGTTTTCAATATTTACTTTGTCCGTATGAGGATTTTGATGGTGTAAAAAATTTACTTTTTTCAAAGAGAGGCACAGAGGAGGAATTTGTGTTTTCAAATAGTTGCCTATTTCTTCTAGCTCTTTCTTTCTTTTTTTTCTTCGTGCACATGTGCGAGGCAGCTGGGTGAATCCTGGTGAATGCTTGAGGCTGTGTGAAAAGGAATGCTTTGGGAGTGGGATCACTCCCCACAGACCTATAACTAATTAAGCTGGTTAGTAACGCATTGTTTGAAAATTACTTGAAAATAGATCATAATTCTTACCATTTCTTGATATTATTAATACCAAGTCCTGTGACAGTCCTTTCTCATACTTTCTCACCTAATCCTCTCAAGAGCCCCCTGGGGTCCGTGTTTTACTCTTTTTAATCAGGAGGAAACACTGAGGTTCATGCAGTTTTTCTTTCTTTCTTTCTTTTTTCTTTAACTGAGATTAAGAGATAGAACCAGGTTTTCAGGTCAGGTCTATCTGATTCCAAAGCCCACATTCTTTTTCATGGTGTTTTCTGCTTTGCGTGAGCATTTGGAAAGTATGCATTTTTGCCCCCACCTTCCTGCTACAGAGAGGAAATCAAGTTCATCTTCAAAATCAGCTCACAACAAAGAAAGTGAAATCAGTATGTGCCCTTCTCCAAACTAGTGTTTATCAGCTTATGGACGCTTAAGATGTCAACAAGGTAAGTTAACCTGTCAAATTGTATTATAAATAAGAGAAAGAAGTAAAAATGTAAACATTGGCTTAAAGACATGTGTATCATGTACAGTCAGTCAGTGGACGGACACACAAATAATTGATTCTGGCTCTTCCTCTCTGCTGTGTGATGAGGGCACTGGTGAGGCAGAGAGCCAGTTGGAGGGGAGGAGAAGATTTCAGAGGACAGTGAGAGTTTATCCAGTGTCTGAGAGGGGCAGGTGATTTACTGTCAAGTGGAGAAAAAGCTATGAACTGAGATAATTTTTGTGTGCCTGTCTGCCTAGTTTTTCTTTACATGATGGAAATTTGGGGATTTTTTTTCTTCTTTCTCTTTAAGCAGATAAGACTTCCTGTGAAGGGTCTTTTGTGCTCTGAGAACTTTTGATTCGAGGCATCTTTGTGGGAAAAACAAAGATCAGCAAAAGGGACACCTTTTTTTTACTGTACATCAGTAGTCATACATCGAGATAAAAGTGAATAGAAAATTATTAGATGCCATATAATCAGTGAGCATTTGTTGAGCATTTACTATATTCCAGAATCTCTATTAGGACAGAGGATAAAACAGACCCCGTGACTTCTTCAGAGACCTTTTAATTTTACATATGACAACAAGGGTAATAATACAAATGTGACCAACATTTATTAAGACCTTATTAGATGCTAGGTTTTAAGCTAAGTGTGTTAAACACATTAGAGCATTTTGTCTTTATAACAGCCTTGTGTGAGAATTACTTCTTGTCCTTATTTATCAGATAGAAAAAAAAAAACCCAAAATCTGAGACAACAAAGCAACTTCTCCAAGATCACACCTTTCTACTGTGATCCATCCATTTAATATATATATGATTTGAGTATATATCATGTGAAAAACTTTCTTTAGAGATTAGTTTTCTAAAACTTCTTTAAAAATAGCAATTCACCTGCCTGTTCTGACTTTGCCACACAGACGTGGGTCTGAATCAAAAGGTTCCAACTGCTTATTGGGTGACCTTGGACAAGTTACTTAACCTCTGGGAGCCTCTGTTTTCTTCCTCCTAAAATGGGGATTAAGGCACATTTTGCATGGATGTGTAAAGTGCACTCTAGTGGGACCTTAAAATCTTACTGCCCATTCCTCTTCCTCTTTTACTTTTCCATAAAATATCTCAAAACAATCATGTGATCATATGAAAAAGGTAGCACTGAATTCGTCAGGTTGACCACTATCAGTTCTCTTATAAAGAAACATAAGAGTTCCAGTAGCCGCATAAGTTCAGTTGTGATGTTGCTGAGTAAATGTTGGACTTGACATTGGAAATTTTGTTTTGTTTGCCACTTCCTTATCCATTTCTTATTTTAAGAGGGGTGGAAATGCTTTTATTTAATGATTAGCTCATGATATTTTACAACTCGTTGATGCTTGAAAGGGTTACCAGCTCTGTAGTCAGGTAAAGAGAAACAACGCCCTGGATGTTCCATTTGGATGATGAGAGTCAGTTACATAATAGGAATAATACTGTTCTACCTCTTTAGCTAAACTAAACAACCTGATTGTAGATAAAATCTTTCCTCACTGATAAGCTTGAGTGCTCAGTTTGACTTAATAATTTCATAACATTTGGTTACCCCATGAGGTCTTTTGAGGGTGCATCGTTGTTTATCCAGTTTTTGAAGAAGTGCATGACTATGACATTTTTATTGGTGATCAAATGATGTCATATGACAGTGTGGATTTTCTTTAGGATAGTGCTGTGTTCAGCCATGCTGAAAAACTAGATTTATAGTAGCAACTGACTACAGTGAATATGTGTAAACTGTGTTAATTTAACATTTCCATGTTCATCAGTCCATTTGATCATCATTATTAGAAGTACTGAATTATAATTAGAAGCATATATTACTTTCTAAAATGTAATTCTGAAAAAGTTGTTTAAAAGTCACTTTTTTAAATTTGAAAATTAATTTTTGGTCTTAATGTGTACTGAAAGAAATTGCTAGTAAAGGAATCAATGGAGAAATCTTTGGTGAGGTGAATAATTAAGCTCTAATTTATTTTTACATAAATGAACTTTATTTGGTTATGCCATATTTATGGAGAAAATACAAAAAGACTGAGTCTACTTTGGTATACAGTGGTTTGCAACTGCATAATAATACTTAAGCAATGGCTTTCTTTTTCTAAGTTTCATTCTACATTAGAATAAATCAGGACCCTGCTTTTTAATGTAAAAATCAACTAACAATTATCAAGTACTTAGTCTAAGCCCAGCATTGCACGGAGAGATTAACATGTGTTTTAATTTTGTAACAACTCAGAGATGGGCACTGAGATACTGGTTTCCAACCAGAGAAATCCAGGCAGAGAGGGCTTTGGAAGACAGTGGCAGCAGCAGGGTGGACCTGTTCACATTTACTTGACCTCTTGTCTACTGTTGCTGTTATAGTATTACCAAATATTTGTTCACCTTTTCGTGAAGAGCTTTCTGTTTAAATGAAGTGTATCTCATACTTTATTCTGGAATATGAATAAGGTAGTTAATAGACATAAACTAAGTAGTTTATAAAACTTGGGAAAGATAGGGATGAAGTATGCCTTACCTACTTTTTTCTACACAGATGACAAATGCTAGCACATAGTAGGCCAGTTTATTCATTTTTTTTAAATGGAATTACTTAATCCATGGCTGGTGTGGCTCAGTGGATTGAGTGCCGGTCTGCGAACCAAAGGGTCACTGGTTCCATTCCCAGTCAGAACACATGCCTGGGTTGTGGGCCAGGTCCCCAGTGCGGGGTGTGTGAGAGGCAACCACACATTGATGTTTCTCTCCCTCTCTTTCTCCCTCCCTTTCTCTCTCTCAAAAATAAATAAAATCTTTTTTTTTAATGTGAGATTAAAAAATGGAATTACTTAAGATGTGTTTTGGTAGAGTAGTGATATGAGAAAGTCATATATATAATGATTTAAATTTTGTCTTTAAAATATGCATTCATGATTGAAAGGCATTCAAGTGTTCAGCACTAGACTACTTTAGTTTCTTATATGATACAAGTGTCAGAAATTAAATTTTTTTTGTTATTTGTAAGGCTGGCTGTTGGTGAAAGTAAGCCTCACAATGCCCCTACCTAGCTGTGATGCTACAGAAATGCTGCCAGAGAAGGTTACGGATTTATATCGGCAGTTGCGATTAGGTGAATCTGGAGTTCAACTTGGAGAATATAAATGAAACTTTCCCCCCCTGAACTTTTGCAGACTATTGTTCAGGTTCTCAATTTATTCTTGTTTTTAACTTGATGATAGAAACCTGGATGTAGTTTTTGGGTGTGCCGTTTTTAAAACTTATCTTGTTGATTGTGTCCTAAATGTCATTCAGATAGGAATTTTCAAAAATGTAACTTTGATTCTGGAAGTCAGAAAACCTTTTTAAAATGAGTAGTCATAGAGCCAAGCACTGAGAGAGACTGGTGCACTTCTTGCACTGGGTTATGGAAAGTCCGACCCGCATAGGACATGGGTCACACATGGCGAGTTTCAGCTTCTGACAGAGCCAGTCGTTAGAGACATCGCATATCCTTGAATCTAAGATGCTGTCAGATTTTAGACTCTCCATTATTTTATGTACCATTAAAAGAAAAAAAGAAAACCACTGCCAATTAAATTGGTACACTGTACTTAACATTTTTTAAAATTAAGACATAATTTATATATGGTTAAATTTACCTAGTTTAATATGTAGACCTGCAAGTTTTAGCAAACATACATAACCGCCTTGGAAACTGAAATATAGAACAATTTCCATACACAGTGTTTTAACCCTTATATTACGTTTAGTGAAATTGAAAGAGACTTTAATTTGAAAATTTTCATTGTGTCATTCTAGTGCAGTCATAGGACCATATAAAGAAAATAATTTTAAAAAATTTACCCTTATATTCAGAGTTTCATTCTCCTTTCAAACTAGAGCTGTCAGAGACTGTTATTTCACTCAGTCTGATCCTCTGCAATCAGGAGTGTGGGAAATAATACCGCATTTCTGGGAATATGCTCTACTATTGCTCCAGGGATTTTCTTTCAAGTTTTTTATGTTTGTTACACAACTTTTAGCCCCCATTTTCTTACTTGGCTAACTCTAGGATTTGTTTTTTCCTCAGTTGAGTAACATGCCACTGAAAGTTAAGCAGATTCTGTTCAAAGTCAAAGTCAGCAGACACTTTCTGAAAAATTAGTGCTTGCAGCCTTAATGCTAGTTTTGTTGGATACATGTAGCCATTGATCTTATTGTCTCTCTGTTGCTTTGAAATATCTTCATTTTCTCCTGACTGGAAGCAGGGTGAGAGCCAAGCAAGCACCATTGTTCCCTCTCTGACCCCTCCCCCACATACAGCACCACAACCCAGTGAAGTGGATTGCCCTGCTCTGGCAAATCCCTAAGGCTCAGCCCCTTGCAACGTAACAAGCACACCGAGACAAAGAAATATGGCCCAAATGAAACAAATAGTTCAAACTCCAGAAAAAGAACTAAGTGATGAGGAAATAGGCAACCTATAAGGTACAGAGTTCAAAACACTGGCGATCGGTATGCTCACAGAAATTATTGAGTATGGTTGCAAAATGAAGGGAGAAGTGAAGGCTATACAAAGTGAAATAAAGAAAAATATACAGAGAACCAAAAGAGAAGGGAAAGAAACCGGGATTCAAATCAACAATTTGGAACAGAAGGAAGAAACAAGAATTCAAAAAAATGAGGAGAGGCTTAGGAACTCTGGGACTTTAAATGTTCCCACATCGAAGTCATATGGTGCCAGAAGGAGAAGAGGAAGAGCAAGAAATGGAAACTTATTTGAACAATTAATGCAGGAAAACTTGCCTGTCTGGTCCCAATCTGGCTAGACAGGCAAGGAACTAGACAGGCAAGTCCAGGAAGCTCAGAGAGTCCCAATGAAATTGGACCCAAGGAGGAACACACCAAGGCAAATCATAATTACATTACCCAAGATGAAAGAGAAGGAGAGAATCCTAAAAGAAGCAAGAGAAAAGGAGTTACCTACAAAGGAGTGCCCATAAGACTATCAGCTGATTTCTTAAAAGAAACCTTACAGGCAAGATGAGGCTAGAAAGAAGTATTCAAAGTCATAAAAGGCAAGGACCTACATCCAAGATTACTCTGTCCAGCAAAGCTTTCATTTAGAATGGAAGGGCAGATAAAGTGCTTTCCAGATAAGGTCAAGTTAAAGGAGTTCATCATCACCAAGCCCTTATTATATGAAATGTTAAAGGAACTTATCTAAGAAAAAGGAGATCAAAAATATGAACAGTAAAATGATAAGAAACTCACAACTGTGAACAACTGAACCTAAAAAAAAAAACTAAGTAAACAACTAGAACAGGCACAGGAAGGTGATCACATGGAGAGTTATCAGTGGGGAGTAGGGGGAGGAGAATGGGGGAGAAAGTACAGGGAATAAAAAGCATAATTGGTAGGTACAGGGGGAGGTTAAGAATAGTATGGGATATGGGGAAGCCAAAGAACTTACATGTACAACCCATGGACATGAACTATGGTGGGGGGTGGGGGGATGACAAGAGGGTGGGGTGGTGCAGCGCGGGGGAAGATAAAGGGGAGAAAAAAAATGGGACAACTGTAATAGCATAATCAATAAAATGTACTTCAGAAAAAAAAAAAGAAACATCTTCATCTTCTCCACAAGATTTAGGTGTTTCTTTGCCTCCGGTGGTTTTGCTTGTTTGGCAGCAGCGACATGAGCAGCAGCCCCGCGGTGCAGCAGGGACACCTGGGACCGCACGTGGGCACGCCGGCCTCGTGCCTGTCTCCTGGCTGACAGCAACTGTAAGGTGCTATTGAGAGTAAGACACACTAGTTTCACACTTGTTTAAAAGTGGAAGAAGTGTGCATTAGAATTGGTAAAATATGTTGTTATGTTCTCCACTGCCCATTTCTTTTTGAGTAAGTAGATTGAGGTACATGGTGCTTCATTTAGGGACTTGAAGATCTTTGGGAGCAAAGCTAAGGCCAGATACTGGCTTTTTGTCTGCTTGTTTGAAGTTCTTTTTAAGTACTTTGAGAGAGAGGTTTTGATTTAACAGGAGGTTGGTGTGGTAGCAAAAGTATTGGCCTGGTGCTATGGATTCTGGTTCTGTGCTTACATACTTGTGACTCTGGACGTTACTTATATTCCCTGCACCTCATTTTTCTTACCTGGGAAATGGGATGATAATGATACCTATTTCAGAGGATCATGAAAGTACTTTAACTTTTATGTGGCATATGCTTCATTACGTAATTAATATTAGATTATTTTCTAATAAATTACAATTTTAAAAATTAAGCTTTTTTTAAAAAAGTAGTTTCCTAACAAATATTTGATCTTGATCTATGACATATAGGACATGCTTGTAATTTTAGAACATACCTCCCACTCCCCAATCTAATGTTCAAATCTTTTCCTAAGGAAAAAATCTTCAGTATATCTTAAATTCTAGAAGGAAAATATTCCACAGGCAAGTATCCTGAGATGTGGGGTTTTTGTTTTTGTTTTTTTTCATTAGAAGTATAGGTAATGAAAATCTTAAGATTATAGAATGAGGCCTGGCTGCTATTGCTCAGTGGATTGAGCGCAGGCCTGCAAACTAAGGGGTTGCCAGTTCGATTCCCAGTCAGGGCACATGCTTGGGTTGTGGGCCAGGTCCCCAGGTGGGGGCACTTGAGGGACAACCACACATTGATGTTTCTCTCCCATTCTTTCTCCCTCCCTTCCCCACTTTCTAAAAAATAAATAAATGGAATCATTTTTAAAAAAACATTACAAAATGACAAAGATTCAGGTGAAGATCAGTAAGAGTGAATAATTCATTTTTTCTTATCCAGCTATGTTTTTCTCCTTCAAACATACAAAAGTATATCTATAGCAATATGAATTTAATATTTTACTATTTTTAAACATCTAAAAGTAAAATAAGATAGATGACTTAATGAACTATTTATTTATTTTAAAGGTGACTTTTTGTTAAAATTGTTTACTAGAGAGTCTAATTTAATATTACTAGTATGAAGCTTTAAAAACAAAATTCTACTTCTATGATGTGAATGTCATATATATATTTGTTGTATGAAATTTTCAGCTGAAGTGTATATAAATGTACTTCCATTTAAAAGATTATATATTATGATCAGAGCAACTCAAAAGATGCTTACTCTGGGTGTAATGAAAATGACTGAGTATTATAGTCTGTAATTGGATTTTCCCCCCAGATACTTTACAAAATGATATTTGTTTATAATGGTGAAGTTCAATTATATAATAGTGCAAGAATATGCTGTGTCCTCTTCTGTTACAGGTTCATTAATACATGTCTGTCTAAAATTGATAAATAAGAGATAGATCTCTAAATGAAAGAATTGCAAGTTTGTTTCATCACTAATTATGTTCTTTAGAGCCAAAAAATCTGAAATTTACTAATTGATAAAAACTGTTATTTAGAGATTAGATGTCATTTTGTTATTGTTGTCTTTGGGTTTTGTAATACTCTGAAACTTGACTATTAATTTTTGAAAGACCATTTCATTAACTTTGAGCTATTTTACATTTAGTGTAGGGAATTAATTCTATAGAATTTTAGACCACAAAATGCTTTTTATATTAATCTTCTGATCTCACAGATGAAGAGTAGGGACTCTAGCATGACCCTCTCAGAAACAAGGATTTTGCTGGCTAGGAAAAGTTTATTATATAGTGTAGCAATAACTCATCAACAGATTTGTTATTTAATAGTACATACTAATTTTCTTTGTACTTGGTTTTTATTCCCCAGATGGCTTATATGAATGATATTAAACATACTTACCAGAATATTAAAATGCATAAGCTGCATATATCTTTCAGCTTTGTGACTTCTATAAAAATATGGGAATGGATTGCTGAAGGCTATTTTCTTAAAATTCATCAAGTATAAATTTTATTTATATCCTATTGAAATGATAGAATTTACCCTCTAAGTCAACAAAATACTGTTTTACAAGAATGGAAATAATTGAGCTCTTTAATGTACTGGTATTTTTAGAGGATGGCATAGTCTGATGATTATAGAATTATGAGTGTGGTCTAATGCTATTCTCTAAATTACATTGAGACTATTTAGTGAATGTTGTAGAAAGTACCACATTGTTTAGCTATAAAAAGAAACATTGTTCTTACTTTTTAAGACTGAGTGAGACAACAAACCAGTTATTTCTGGTTGAAACAATTTCACTTTACTTAGTGATGGTTTCTTTCAAATGCAGTAATATCGAAAACACTATAAAATATTGTGTACTTCTGTGCTCTATATTTAACTCAAAATTTCAAACTTTAAAAAATCCCAATGCTGTAGTATTTTTATTTTATAAAAGATTGTTAAAATACTTAAGTATTCACTAATCTTTACTAGTTAAAGTTAAACTGTATCTTAGAAAACCGAACTGAGAACAAGAAAGTAAGTAAATAATATAAAGCCAGAGAAGCTAAAGCAGATGTCACAAAGTTCAGGCATTTTTCTCTGAAGGGCAGGAACATATTCCTTACTCCAACCCTATCAGATTTCACTTACATTTAATCATACCGGGTAATGACAAAGTGGATAGTCGCAATCCTAGTATAAGTTTTTTGTCAGCCATGTTATAAAAAAACAGCTTCGGTAAGAACTGGCGCCTAAAAAGCAGTTATCAGGCTATGTGAAATAAAGATTTACATTCACTTTTACTAATAATATACTGTTAATAAGTAAAACATAAAACATTTGTTTCATTTTATCATACTTTTCAATTTGACTTGTAAAAAGTGAAAACCTGTGAATAGATGTTGCAGGAAGTTTTTTTCTTTTTCACTGATAGAGAGTTCTGTGATCAAATAAGTTTGGAGATTGCTGGTCTGTTTTACTCTACCTGGTTTTCCTGCCTCTGATCTAGCTTTGCTCCCATCAATTCTCCCTATCAGCCAGGGAAGCAAGTCTTAAATGCAGCTCTGATTCTGTCACTTTCTTGCTTAAAACACTTCCTTTCTATTTTTTTTCCTTTAATGTCAAGGGCCAACCTCCCTGCAGCCTCTCCAGCTTTCATCCCTCCCATCCCTGACTCTGCTTTGCCTGTGCCTAGAGGACTTTCATCTCTTTCTTCACAAGGCCTTGTCTTTTCATTATATGGGTATGTTGCACTGTTATTTTCTCCAAAAGACCTTTCTGTCTCTCACCCAGGCAGGCGGTGTCTGTATGTAGCCCGTTGCCCCATCAGCTTGGTCTAGACTACTGCTGTTTACCTGTCTCCGTTGTGACAAACTTAAGCAAGTGTCTCTAGGACTTACCACTGTGACTGTCCTAGTGTGTATACTGCAAATTAATGATTAGATAAATTGATTAAAACCATGTAGTAGAAGAAAAATGATATGGGAAAAGGGCCTTTACAATGTGAATTGGTAGAAGATATATAATTAGAAGTCTATGTATCCCAAAATATATTAGATGAAGGATTATAAATAGTGCCAGTTTTGTTTGCCAAACTTTGTATTTAAATTTTTTATGATTGCTTTATTGCTTTGTAAGGACAACAACATATGCTAATAATACATATATTGAAAGGCAGGGAAATGTGCGATAACTTACGTAATGTCTAGTACTTAAAATAAATGTCACTTTCTGATTTCTTCTGAAAGTTTTGGTCATTATTCTATGACCAAGTTTATAATCTATGATAAGATAACTAAGGCATTAGGTAATGAAAAATATTTTTCATGCATTTAAGGAAATATTTGTCATAAAAATAGAATTAAAACTCTATATTGTAACTTTCAACCCTTGGTTGAAGTGGTAAATTCTGTTCTTCAGAAAAGAAAGGACCATTTAGCCCTTTTATATGGCCTGGTTATTTGATTTTGGACAACTTTAGTCATATCTTCCCTTAATTATTCATTTATGCCTGCCTCCCTCTTTCCTGTCCTCTCCTTCCTCCCACCCCCACTTTAAGTCTGACTGTGATTAAAAAATATTATTTCCAACTCATTGGTAGTAAATCTACTTGGATGTTTCTCAGAGAATTGTTAAGATTTTAAAAAGTTATGTGTCCAATTGCTGGAATTTGAAAGAATAAAATCCGTTGAAATTAAAATAAACTTGTTTCAGAATTCTACTTTAATTTGTTGCAAATTTCTCATAGCCTGCGTCCCTCAACCAAATTCATGCTCTGACTTCCTCCCTCACACCGTCCAGTGAGCCTCACTGGAGCAGTGAGTCAACGCTGTCTGGGGAATGATGCAATGGAAGCTGGGGCACAGCCTCCTCCCGACTTCAGTAACCCCTGTCCCTTGCTTTTTCCTGCTGGACTGGGCCAGGTGAACTCAGTTTTTCCACATTAGGAGCATCCTCTGCCACAAATTTCGTTGCTGGCAGGTGCATGCATGTGTTTGCGTGTATGAATTGTTAGGCCTAGCCTTTAATATAGAGGTGCGTATGTGATCAATGAGCCTTGTGTTGGAGTATTCCTATTTAATGCTATTATATGATACCTTATGGATTTATGGTGAGTGCTTCCCAGGTGCCAGGTACTACACCAAATGCTGTGAAGTCTACAAAAATGCAAGTCTTTTATGTCGTTTTACAGATTTTTAACTTTAATGTCACCACAAATATACTTTTTGTTTTGTTACTAGCATTTATTGATGAATGTTAATCTGCTGTATAGATAATTGAGAGTTAACCGTAAATGACAGATATAAAAGACGATAAATATTTTACATCTTTTTGTTTAGCAAATTTGTTATTACTAAACCGTTTTTCTAAGTACTAAGCTAAAATAAACTTTCATATTTACTTCACATGAAACTATAAAGAATCAGGAAAATACACTATTACTTTCTTTTTTTTTTCCTTTTGAATGCTCAAGAAATAAAACATATTATTCAAATCACTAGCTATGTCTCTGGGAGTTCGTACTGTTACCCAATCTCCCGTCAGCCTTTGGCGCGCATCATTCTGCTAGGAAGAGGTGGCGTGTTCACAGAAAACAGAAATGAATGTGTTATTTAGTGTGCAGTTGTCCTCTCCTGTCACAGATATTTTCACTTGAAAGTAGAATGGAGGCAGGAACAAACGTGCTGTCACTGTCTGGATATCAGTAAGTGCATTCTGTTAAAAATGTTGATTAATGTATGTAAAATGGACTTTTCCAGGTGTACAGTTCCAGCAATTTTGCCCCTGGCACAGATTATGAAAATTCCACTGTAATCAGGATGTAGACCAGTTAGCTTCATCCCTCCAGAAAGTTCCCTTTTGCTATTTCACTGTAGTTACGCCCTCCCTCCTCATTGACACCGTGTGACTACTGATCTGTTCTCTGTCACCATAGTTTGGCTTTTTAAGAATGTCATAAAAATGGAATGATTCTCTTGAGACCACCTTCTTTCACTTAGCATAACGCCTTTGAGATTCAGCCAACCTCGATATGTGCTAGTAGGTCCTTCTTATTGCTTAGTTGTGGCAGTGATTTCCACACGTGTGTAAACACGCAGTCCTGAGAATTTACACGTTTTGAGCACAGCTCCGTGTGATTCCTGTGTGAGCAAGTGTGGATCATGTCTGTGGGATGGGAATTCTCTAATAGGAATTTGGCAAAGGTGTATCTTAAAAAATTCTGGCTTGCTGATCCTTGAATATTACTTTCACCTGGTTGTGTCTGTCACCGGATCTGAATCAACATCCCAATGCTTTGCTATGAGTAATCCTACCTGTTCTGCTTAATCCCATGAATAATCAATCCAATGTAAATGTGTCTTAATGCCTCTAATAAAACCCCCCCCGGCTGGGCAACCCACGAGGTCTTTTCTCCCCAAGATGGGCGATGGTGGAGGAGACCCGTGGCCGCCGGATTTCTTCCCCCCGCGTGTCTCAGTGTGAGATTTATACACGCATTGGTTACGGTCAACCCCGGGTTCCGGCAGGTCCGATCTACCCCACGACACTTAGTGTAGTCCATAGCGTGGGTGCACTCACTACAGTTTGTCTAGTCACTCATCAAATGCTATTTGGATTGTTTCCCATTTTCAGTCGTTATGAATAGAACATTCACATGCAGGTTTTTGTGTAAATATGAAGCTTTCATTTCTCTTGACTGTAGGAAAGTGATTGCTGAGTCATATGATAAGTATATGTTTAACGTTATAAGAAATTTCCAAATGATTTTCCGCAGTGGCTGTACCATTTTTCATCCCACCAGTGCCCGGGAGTTTGATTTACTCTTCATTCTTACCTCCACTTAGTATTGTCCATATTTATTTTAGCCATTCTAGTAGGCATCTCGTGATACTTCATTTTGTTTTTAATCTACATTTTTCTTATGTTGCTAGATGTTAAGGAGCTTCTCATGTAATTTGCTGTGTGTAGGTCCTGTCTAGTGAACTGTCTAAGTCCTTCACGGATATTTAAATTGGATTGTTTGTTTTCTTGTTGAATATTCATAGTTATTGATATATTCTATGTGTAAATTCTTTGTCTAATGTAATTTGCAGATATTTTCTCCCAGAATGTGGCTTATCCTTTTATTCTTTTAACTGTATTTCATAGAATAAAAGTTTTTAATTTTGATAAGCTGTAATTTATAAATTTTTTCTTTTATGGATTGTTCTTTGGTATCTTATCGAAGATGTCATTACCTAACCCCAGATCATAAAGACATTATCCTATGGGTTTTTTAAAAAAGGTTTTAAGTTTTTCATTTGTATTTAGTTCTATTATTAATTCTGATTTAATTTTTGTTAAAGGTATAAAGTTTAGGTCTAAGTTCCTTTTATTTTTCTTTTTGTTTTTTCAGCATACAGATGTTCAATTATTCCAACATCATTTGTTGAAAAGACTACCATTTCTGTTCATTTTGAGCCTTTGTTAAAAAATAAGTTTTTTATGTCTGTGCAGCTGTATTTCTGGACTCTCTGTTTCCTTGATCTCAATATCTATCCATTCGTCAATACCACCTTGTCTTCATTACTGTAGCTTTATAGTAATTCTTGAAATCAAAGAGCAGGTTCTCCAGCTTGTTCTTGTTCAAAATTGTTTTCCATTCTCATTACTTTGCCTGATTATATATTTTAGAATTAGCTTGTCAATATCTACAAAATCCCACTGGGTTTTGACTGGAATTTTGTTAAGTGTATAGATCAGTTTGAGAATTGACCTCTTTACCGTGTTAAGTCCTTTAATCCATAAACATTGCATAAGCCTCTGTATTCAGTTCAGTCTACTTTCATTTCTTTTCTCAGTGTCATGTAGGTTCCAGGATACAAATCCTACATACATTTTGTATTTTTTTAGTTCATTTTTGTGTTATTTTGAAACTGTTCATTGCTATATATAACAATACTCTTGGGTTTTTCAAAAGGAAGTATAAAAAGGCATTTTCTTCTTCTTTCTGTGGACTGAGAGACTCCTTCCTGCTCCTTGACCCTGAGCTGCAGGGCTTCTTGTCCTTACAGTTTCGCACATCCATTGTCTGCTTCCAAGTTTTGGGCTGCCTTCGGTTCTGGCTGTATAGTGGAGGGAAAAATGGCATTTTGAATTCTGGTCTTCTCCAGTCCACCTGCTCCAATTTAATTCAAGTCCTCGCATTGTTACTTCATGCATTCTGAGTTTTATCACTGTAGTCCATTGGAGAGACAGAGCAGAGGGTGCTTACTTCATCTTTCCTGAAACTAGACCAAATGCCAATGTGTTTGCAGTGACTGAACTTAACTCTTTCAAATCGCATCTCAAATTCTGTTTGCTATTAGCAGGCAAGCCACCTCTGTGCTGAGATCTCATAGCATTTCTCCTTGGTCTGCTGTCAGGAAAATTATGTTGTAACTCTTTTCCCAACTCTAAGTACCAGGCTCTATTTATAACCTTAAAGCGTTTATTAGGGAAAAATATACCATTTTGGGCTTGAATTATTGTAACTAAATATTTGATGTCTGAGTAACATATTTGTGACAGTTTTCCTTAAAGAAAGATTATGATTGTATCTGAAATTATGTTTGAATGAAGACCACTTTTGCTGGCAACCTTGACAAACTGGAGAGGATTGAAGGATCCATATTTTAAAAAACAAATGTTTGTGTAAAATAAATTGTGTGAAAGTTGATGTTATGCACATAAAATTTTTATGTAAATGATGAGATGTGGAGGCAGATATTTAAAACAAATAGTAAACTTGCTCAATTTGGATAGGAGTCTCCGATTTTATCTCTTATTTACTACTTTAAAAACTGCTGATTTATCCACTCAGAAATCCTGCAGTGAGAACATTAACATTTTTTGTGTGTGTATTGAAATTAGGGCAAATACATTTTCTTTTAAATTTGTTGGCCACTTTTGCATTTAAAGTTTGTTTTAGGTGTGCCAAGCACAAGGCAGTATAATCAACCACAGATTTCTGACTTCATCTCCAGTAATAACTGTTCTTTTAAGTGTAAATTTTAATTAATTCTGCAATCTAGCATAATAAGTTAGAGGCATAGTTATATGTAGTTTTTAGTTTTGTTCTGGTTTCCCCTGAAGCTGAATATATTTTGTAGTGTTTACATCTGTTGTAACCTGCTCTTGCATGGGGAAAGGGTAAACAAAGTAGTTTGGGGCTAGGGGAAAAGTTCTCACCTGCTTCGAGAGTGTTCTAGGTTCCCTCTTGTTTTTCTTGGAAGGAAAATGTGCTATAGTCCAAAAAAACATATGTAGTCAGATCTTCTTGAAAAGATGAGTTGAGAAAAATATCTCAGTTATGCCACCTTTTGCTGAAGGCTGGAAGTCTGAAGGGAGGGATGGGTTCATGGTCATGGTGAAACCAAAGACTTGGGGATCTGCAAGATCTGCGTTTGAATCTAAGTTTTGTCTCGAAAATGGTGAATATGTTGCTTACTGACTGAGTGTCTTCTCTTAGATACAATTAATTTACCTACTTCATATATAGACCTGTTCCGTGAATTCCGAGAACGTGTGTAAAGGAACCTCAAACTGTGCCTGCCCTGTAGCGGCGTACTCATTAGGAAATGGGGCCTGTGTGGTACAATGGCTCCGGCAAAACAGTACGTTGTTTAGAATTTTTGCGTGTGAAAGAGGACTTGCTAATGTTCAACCTGGATAGATGGCAAGGATACTGATTAGCTACTTTAACAGGGTGTCCAGTATTTGGCCGGATTGCCCTGGTTCGCGGTTTGCTTACATTCTGGAAGGCTGAGACACAGTAGTCACAGGTTTAGAGTAAGTTTGGGCAGGACAGTAGCCTTGTGTCTGTGGGTTGTCAGATTATTTATTTATTATCATATTTTTAATTTTTTTCAATTACATTTTACATTCAATATTATTTGGTATTAGTTTTAGGTATATAGTATAGTGGTCAGAGAATCATGTACTTCACAAAGTATTCAAGCTTTTCTTTCTTTAACTTTTTTGTGAATAGAGAAATGCCATCTCACAAATACAAATGTTCTCATGTCATCTGTGATTAGACACCTGCAAAGGATTAAATTAGACATTTTAGTCTTTAAGGTGAGCTTGTGAAGGTATTAGACTGCATGTGCCTGAGAAAACTGACCATCTTATTCTGTATCTCTAGCTGTGTACAGGATCCAGTAAGGGGTTAGAAACCACACTGTTGGTTCAATGGGAAGTTTAGTATAAGAAATTATTAACTGTGATAAAAGAATAACTCTAATATATAAGGAATCGATATATGGCTCCATATTGCTGAGGGAGAGTCACCAAGGAAGGGCAAACTGGCTAAGGGTTCAGACCTGGATGGAGAAGGTGTGGTTCAGCCCCCGAAGCAGGAAGCTTGCTGGTTCTGACAGACTGGAGCTGGTCTGGAGTTGCTGGGCGAAGAGTCCACCCTCTGCGGTGCAGGTGGGGAGCGGGCGTGGACGTGCAGTGGGAGTCCGAGTGCTGGAAGGGGGCAGGGGTTCTTCCAAATGAATGTGATGGCAGGAATGGGAAGGGTGGGATGGTAAACGGTTGGGGGGTCACAGAAGCAGCTGCTACTGGGAGTGTGACCTTCTGGGTCACAGATGATTGTGTGTAGGCTGAGACGGGCCCTGCTGAGAGAGTACAGACACCAGCATGGGCGAGAGGTCTTCAGAGCCTTCAGTCTGTGTGGGAACTCTGGTTTCTATGTTAAGAGGACTTCAGGAAGGTGATTTCCGGGTGGAGGCTGCAGGATCACAGGGGGCTGGTGTTCTGCGTGCATGTCTTCATCACCACCACCCACCCACGTCCCAGCCCAGGTCTGACATTCCAGGAAGCCCCGTTCACTGCAGTGTCCTTCCAGTGCCTTCTGCAGAAAGGCTGAACATCGTGTGTGCTTCAAAGAGGAGCTGCATAAGGGAATTCCATTGTGTATTACAGGGCCTGCCTTGAAGGGGGTCCACTTGGAACCGAGAGGCAGTAAGTTGATAATTCACACAGCATCTTTCATTTTTGAAAAGAGACGTTATGCCAGTTTATTAAATCTATAAACTATGCAAAATAGAAACTTGATACTCATTTTGCCTTGGATACAACTTCCTATCTTCTGAAAGAATGATTGATTTATAAAACAAACGAGAACTTAAATCATACCAATGGTGCATGCAAGACCTGTTGAACTTTGATCACAACATCTTTCACATCTGCTGGAAGCTGTTTAGGTTTGCAGCAGCGGATCTCAAGGTATTTAGTGGTCAGCTTGGTGGCAGTGGGTGTTTGCGGTTGTGCTTTTTGGGGAGAAGCTGCAGGCCTCTCCTTCCCTCATTATTACCCTTTATCACTACCCACCCCGCCCCCAATCTTCCTTAGTGCCTGGCAGATTTCGGCCCTCAGGGACCCACCTAGCCTAGCTTAGGGATGTCTGCACGTGAGGGGGCTTTCCGTTACGTATTGACATTTTACCTGTAACTGGTATCAATATGAGTCCAAAAAGTAATGCCTTATTTTACTTCCAGCCTGGTGAATAGCATTGACTTTTGGAAGCTTTATGTGAAATAATGTCAGTTAATTTTTTTTTCCATTAGACAATTTTATTACTATATCGCTTTCCCTTCTTTTTGGAAGACCAGCAACTTCATCTGTCATCATACACCATAAAATTTTATAAGAAGTTGGTGGCCTGTACAGAAACCCAACCTATTTTTAAGGTTTTCATTAATTATAATTAATTTATATTAATATTACTTTATTATAAACAACACATACCCACTGTAAAATGTTAAAAGATATTAATGTTCAAAAATAAAGAAATATTTTCTTATCTAGACATTACCCTATTTATACTTAAATGTGTAGGATTCTGGATTCATTTATTTCCACATATATTTATTTTTACCAAAATGAAATGCTATTTTAGGCATATTGGTTTATCAACTGCTTTTTCTGCTGATTCTCTTCACCTTTCCATGTCAATACATTTTTATTTTATGTAGTACCCACTTCATTCTCACACTGACTCACTTGCCTCCAAAACATTTACAGGAGTTTATCCTAATTACAATCTAACTTGGGACTTTGCTTTATATCATTGGGTTATGACCCGTAAACTTCTTCGTCCAGTGACAATGACTTTTTGAAGCCAATTGCCCTATAAAATATTGGACTTTCTAGAGTCTTTTATTGCTTCCTTTTGGTGTTGTTAGCTTGTTCTTAAATCCCTGTATATGGAAAAGTTGGAGCTAGGCAACATGGATTCAAGTGCAATGGCTTTTGACTAGGATATGTTTTAGGTGGTGTCAGATGTCTCACAGCGTGTGGCGTCAGGAAGCACAGTATCCAGGGGGCCACCACTTGTGTGGCCCGCTCTGTAGCCCACCCACTGTGCCGGTGCGCCTTCCGGAGGCTGCCAAGCCTGTGTGTCTTGTGTCTGGTGTTCTACTTATTCCCGAGTAAAAAAAATAAAAATTGAAAAAGAACGTTATACATTTCCTGTAAAGTTGTTTAGTGTCTCTTTGGTGAAACTTTGAAATTATTTTTAATGAAAATGTACATTTTAAGCTTGTCAGTACACAATTTGCTCATCAGAGCTTTCTCAAAGATTAAGGATGCATTATTTTAGACTTAATGTAGAGATCTTTGACCTCAAGAAAAGAATGAAGTATCTTAAATATTTTAGATGTTTAAAAAAGCGAAGTGTGGCAATTTAAACCCTGCAAGAGGCTGTGAGGAAGATGACGCATATAATCCTGGACAGAGTCAATGTAACTGGAATGGTTATTGATCAGTCTGTCTACTCCATGGGCAAGAAAGGTTTAGAAGATATTAGCAATGATAAATTTAGTAAGATATAATGAATAAGTGAAAATTATTAGTAGGAATTCCATGAAAAAAAAGTGCCATTTAATTAATTTTTTAAACCTTGAGGAAATTGTCTATTTTTATCAAAAGTAAATTATCATGTTCCCATTGCAGTTTCTTTTCTATGTCTGTTTCTCTCTCATATATGTACTTGTTATCACACTCGTATAGGATAACATTTCTCTTCTGTTGAAGAATTTTCAGCTTCTGTCTTTTTAGCTGTGCGAGTGCTTCAAAATTCTGTATTACTTTTAAAAATTTTTTAAAGGCCTTCCCTTTAGAGTGTTATAAAGGAGTAACTTTGAAAGAAACATCTAGGGTAGTTTCCCTTTCAAAATAAACATATTTGATTACTTGATATGTGGAAGCAACTTTTCCCTAGAGGTGAAGATGAGAAGGAGTCCTAGAAGGAAGTGGGGTGAGTGAAGACTGGTAACTGTGATAAGTATTTCTCACAATTCACTTTTGTTTGTGTTGGCTCTTGCAGTTGGCATTGATTTAGAAGGCTTAAAAATTCATATTCATTGCTTTTCTTAACAATACTAGGTCTTAAACACTAGTACTTGTTGGGTGGGGGAAGGATTTGTGAGTTTGACAATGTCTTTTGCTCCTTTTTTGGGGGGATCGTGTTGACTTAATAAGAAAACACAGAACAGCTTAGGGTAGGGGCTGGGGGCGTCTGTGTCCTAGCACCGTCAGCCTTTGTGTGGGGGATGAAATTGCCCTGTGGTTCCTGGGGAGTTCAAGTACTTGCGCCCTTCGCGTACTAAGCCCCAGTTAGTCCTGTTCTTTCTCCTTCCTACTGCTCTCACTGCATTATTTTAAAGCGTGAACCTGGTTTAACAGTGGAATTTGCCAGATGGTATGAAATCTGCTGGTCCATTACTATGCTTAGTAAAGAGTTACCGAATTGTCAGAATTTTAAATATGGCATTGTGTAATTGTTCATAATATTTGGCATTTTCTCTCACCTGATTTTTGTCTTCCCTCGTTGCCTCACCCCACCCCCTCCCCCAGATCACCTGAAATGAACTTTTATTTGCATACTTCTGAAACTTCTTACCAGGACCACCCCCAGGTATAAGATGTCTCTCACATTCAAAGACATTCTTTTTACTCTTCCTAGGTAGCATTTAGACAAGTTCAGTGTTCTTTGATCTTACATCTGTGGAATGATTTACGGTATGCATAATTTAAGCCTTACAATAACCCTGTAAGAATAGGTAGTGCTATCACCAGGATACAGAGGAGGAGGCTGTAGCTCAGCTTCCACCCTTTCAGTTTCGAGGTTTGGATTTTTCCTTCCAAAGAGATTGCCTAAAAGGCAGGCGATTTTTTTTTTCTTAACACAGAGAGCTCTGCTGTTCCTTTCCTCAGATTCATTCTTCCTCTTGTAAGTATGAATGCCCTTGTGCTTGTAAATAGACAACCATACCATTTGTGGACAGGGGTCCTAATTATGATTAAATAATTAAGTAACTTACCTAAAGGCTGTTTTAATCATCTGGCAAAACTTTTCATAATGTGAAAAGACACACAACACACACACAAATCTCAAATCTATAATCGAAAATTGGTTTTCTAATAAATAACTCCAATGATTTTCGTATTTCATGCTTGAGTTTGAATTGTTGAATGGTTCCTCATAAAAATATCTTTCTTATTCTTTGATGTACTAGGGTGATTTTTTTTTTTTGCATTTTATTTCTTGTTTCATGAAGACACATTAATGTTGGAAAGGCATTTCATGTAGAACTTAATATGGAAACTATAAACACAAAGGTGTCTCAGAGTATGTTTCCAAGTCACTGATTTTAGTCATAAGAATCTGTGCAGCAACATAAATATCTTCTACCATAATACCATCTCATTTGTTTTTCCTCTAGTATTTTCCATCAGAATAAAATGTATGTCAAAATTACATGTGAAAGTATTGTACTTGAAATTAAAGTTTGTTAAGTAAAATATATCACATTTGTAAAAGGGTCAGTTGTGGTATTACTGGAAATCTCAGATGGTATGATGTCCGCTTTTTAAAATTTATTTTTTAAAGAAAAGACTGAAATTTTCTTTAAAAGGTTTTATAATTCACTGTCATATAGCAGAGTTTGGTCCAGCTGAAAAAAAAAAGCTCCATATATTTCTACAGTGTAAATAGTGTATAAATCACCACCGAAGGAATAAATTGTGTTTCAGAGGTCTGAATCATATTCTACTGAGCAGGTGGGTTTGGTCCATAAGGGTGAATTTAAGAGTTTCTGCCTGTCTCTATGGGATTATTATTACGGTATTGAATACTGGAAGTAAGAAGCAGAAGTTTTTCCCAGGCTGAGCGGTGACCCCGATTGGGAATGTAGTGGAGTTTCATAGTAAGAATGTTTATGTGTGGAAACTGTAGGGTGTATCCTGCAATGGAATGTCTGCTCCAACTAGAAATTCCAGGGTGTAGTAGGACTAGAAAGGAATGAACTCTGGGGTGAAGTGGCAGAGGTCACTTAATCGGCCTGAATTTGTTGTTTTTAAAGATTTTATTTATTTCTAGAAAAAGGAGGGAGAAAGAGAGGGAGAGAAATATCAATGTGTGAGGGATACATCTATCAGTTGCCTCTTGCACACCCCCAACCGGGGACCTGGCCTGCAATTCAGGCATGTGCCCTGACTGGGAATCGAGTTGGCAGCCTTCTGGTTCGCAGGCGGGGGCACTCAGTCCACCCAGCCACACCAGCCAGGAACTAAATTTTTATTTTTAGGGCAGTATTTTCTGATGGACAAGATCTCCACAGAATGTATACGCTCAAATGGGTTCTCTCTATATACAAAGCATCAGTAAAAAAAAGCATCAATAAATTTTTTGTGTTTCAAAAATTTAAATATTTCTAGAAGTATTATTGAGCCAAAAACTTTGAAGTGACTTGAATGGGATTCCCCCCCGCCTCCCCATGATATCTAATGGTTATTAAGGCACTTTACATAATTTTAATAAAAACACTATGTGATTGATACTGCTCAATTTGGAACTTGATGAAATTGAGGCTTACAGAGGTTAAATAATTTGCCTAAGGTCATATAGTGAGTAATGGAATTAGAATTTGACTTTAGGCCTTTTGAGCATAGGTTAAATGTTTTTTAAATCTTGATCCTGTTGTAAAAAGCTAACCATTTCCAACTCTGAGATAACCAAGATCCTATCTCTATTCTTTCAGGAGCCAATGGGAATTGGTTTTGGAAGTATATTTATTGCTTACTTAAAATATCATCTCTGATGTGTCTATCAAAGGAGTATTTGGATTAAGAACAAAATAATTGAGCACATATCTCACCTTTCTGATGCTTTTATGTAAACGCACACTCCCAGTTTTTAGTTGCAGAACATAAAAGAAAAATTAGCTGTTTTGAACTGAAGAAAATCTAACACAGGGAATGATGATTACGGAAGTGTCGGCAGTTTGGAGCGTCAGGGCCCCGGCCAGGCCTTCAGGGGTTCAATGCCCTTTTCCTGGCCTGCCTGACGCACAGCTGCCTCTGCTGCCATCAGGAAGGTGGAGCACAGCTGTGATCCAGGAATCATGAAGACATCTCCTCAAATGGTGGCTCAGACGCTACCCTGTGAATGTTGGATTCATTCCAGGAGAGAAATAATTGTCCCATGCTTTGTTAAAACCCATGAAATTAGTGACTGGACAATGGAGTGCTGCTGTAATAAAACTCAGTCATGACACTGCTTAGCTCACTTGTTCCTTCCTAATCTTATGCCCACTTATCTACGTAGCAGACCCCTAGTTGAAAGGAAATCTGCAATAAGAAGTATTTAGGGCTTGACCTCTGTTATACAGGAAGGCACACAAGAAGGAAGTTGATATGGAGATTGAGCACCAGTCCACTATATCCACCTTACCAAACTGAACTAACAAGCAAAACTGGGACAGACTCATTGATGGAGAACAGATGACAGCTTAGGGGGTGGGGAGGGTGGGGGATGGTAGTTAGTGGGTGGAGGGATTGAGCAGAAAGGAGAAAGGAATCATGGACATGGATAATAGTATGGTGATTGCTGGGGAGAGGGTGGTATAAGGGAACTAAATGGTAATGGAAAAAATATAATAAAGATTGTATATTAAAAAAAAAGAAAAAAAACAGCAGTAGATGAGACCTTACTTTGTTTCCATGGCCACATTTCCTGACCTTCCTCACCCCTAGCACTCATTAAAATCTCACCTTTGGCCTTTCTGGTCTCGTATCCTGTGGAAGATTCATTGGACTTTTTTTTACAGTGTTTTGAGTAGGTAGATTTATGAGTGATAAGATTGGAAAAAAATCTATGCTATTAGAGGCTTTCTCTGTGAAAACATACTTTAGAAATACATATTTGAGTAATATATGGAGTTATACTTCTTTTCAAATTTTGAAAAATTGGGTATAACAAATGGGGCAAAGATCCTAGAGCTAAACGCTAGCTCTTAATCCCAGAATAGCAGAAAAAAGTACTTAGCAGATATAAGTCTAGGAGAGTGTCCTCAGTCCATTATATCTCTGGGAGTATATTCTGCAGAATACTTTTTAAAAGGTAGGCTGCAGGGAATCAAGTATGTATGTACAATGTGAATTTTATAAATGTACTTATATACTTTTTTCCAAATGGGAAGTAATTAAGACATGGATTTTACTGGATATATCTAATGGACGTGTCTTTTAGATTGTTCATTATAAGGCAATAGTTCAAGTTTTGCAGAAGTGTGGAGAGAAAGTAATTTTTAAGCTAGAGTTTTGTCTTTTGGCATTGTTTTTAGGTCAGTTGTCTAAAATTGTCAAAAGTTTAATTGGTTTCTAGAGAGAAGTGGAGTGTCCTCCAAAGCACGTTTCCTCATTGATCGGTTGATGCTGTGTTATGTAAACCGTGTTTTCTTTTCTGGAGTTCCTTGTGTAGGCTTTCCATTTTCTTTCTTTACTTATATTCTTAAAAGCTTTTACATTTAATGAGCAAATATAAGATACCAGTTTATAAGTTAAAGGAAAAAACTGAAAAAGCAGGCTCTTTTTTCATGTTTAATTACAGATTATTTGCATTTCATCTTTTTTGTCTTGATATTTATATTTTTGTCTCCTTAATCTGTTACCTCTCAGTGCATTTATACATAAGGAGAAAAAAACAACTGGTAAGCTAAAAAAAACCAGCTTGCTGTTTTGGAAGTATTCACTGTTATATTATTGGCCCTAGGTGTAAAACATCCATCATCTTAAGGGCAGGAAAGTAAGTAGTAATCTTTGCTGAGAAATTACCCAGTTGCACTCAATTATTACTTCTTTTTGAAAATGTTCTATAAAAGGAGTAATTGCAGAGAGAATATCTGCAATTACAATCTAGATTTTAAGAAATAGGCTTGCTGATTATAGCTTTCCAGGTAGATATTTAAGTAGTAATTAAATCACTCTTATATTTTCATCTGTTTTGAAATCTGAATAGAAATAATACAATGCTAAAAGAATGAATGGATTAGCTATGCATTCAGCTGTACCCTCTGAACCTCTGTGACAAACACAACTTCAACCTCACACTTCATTCTGCTTCTCATTGTTATTTTTGTTCTTCCAGAACATTGCATTTCCTCATTCTCCTGAGCACAGAAGTAATATTAATATTGGCTTTTCCCTACACCCCATTTTGCTTCATGTTATTCTGTATGTTTTGCGAGAGATTATGAACAATCAAGACCTTGGAGACTGATAGCATCTGGCCAAATACTCGCCATGACCTCTACAGCTGCCCATCCCCTACCAGGTTTCTCTCAGTCCACGCTAACCTGTCACCATGATCTCTGTCCATTAAGATGAGGTATTTGACTCATCCAGTCTATCTTAATGTTTCACTTACTTATTTAAAAAGAAACATACCAAAAAATGCTCTATTGTTCTCCTGCAAACTGTCTCCCTTGTTACTGAAATTAGCATACCTCAAATGACACATGCAGAAATGCCATTCATTCCACAAATCTTACCTTCCTCCCTTTCATATTAAACCCATTTTGCTCTTTATATCTCTTGAATATTTTTTAATTTTTCTAGGTATCTGGCTTCTCATGGACTTCTCTGTTCTGTCTAACCTCAGGGTCGATCATTTTAACTCTTTTAATAGCTGACTCAATTTTAAGCTTTCTCATATCCATATATAAACTTTTGCTTAACATGCCCATAAAACAAAATCAGCCTAAAGTATAGCATCTCCCATTTCAGTTCTCCAGCTGTTGGATGCTACTGGAGAGGAAAAGTGGGCCTAGATAACCTCCATGGAAGCTATTAGTATCACCTTCTTCTAGATTTAAAAGAAAAAGTGCAGGGTTGGGTTTGAACATAGGCTTTTCTTTGGAGAAGAAAGTCTCTCTCCCTTTAAGATTTTATTTCAGAGAGAGGAGAAGGGAGGGAGAAAGAGCAATGTATGGTTGCCTCTCATATGGCCCTCATTGGGGACCTGGCCCGCAACCCAGGCATGTGCCCCGACTGGGAATCGAACCGGGACCCTCTGGTTCCCAGCCCGCGCTCAATCCACTGAGCTACACCAGCCGGGCTTGTCTCACTCCCTTGATTGTCAAAGAGATTCTTGGACTTCACTCTGGACCAGCTTTAAGGCAGTCTCTATAGCAATTCCTATGGCCAAAGTAATGCCAGCCTCTGGACTTATTGCCAGTCACAGTAGTAAGGGTGTGAGATTTTGCTTCTTGTTTTAGGCCATTTAAGGTCTACTCCTATAGCTAGCTTATGAGAATTAATCCCATCTAGTCACCAGGACTGCTAAACTATACAAGAAGTATGAAATGGATGGTGGGAAGTAACTGGCAAGAGTCTGTTAGAGTGGCTGATATTTTTATTCAATATAAAGGGCTCACATTTTCAAATTCTAATCATTCATTTCAGGTTTGCTTACAGAAATTTAGAACACTAAATCATAAGAGACGATACTTGGTAATTAATGATGGCATAATTTTGAAGGGCGTATTTTCTTCAGAAGCGTCATGTGGGAGTAGAAAAGTTATGATTATAGTAATTCCAAGTTGGTAGTTTTATGAGCCATATAAGCTGGAAGATTAAGGATGAAAAGTAATTGAGATTGTAGGTGAAAGTATAGCTCAGGTGGTTCACCAAATAGTCTATGGTGGATGGCAAGTAAATGAGGCTAGGACATTTATGTGAGGAGCCAGACGCACAGGGAGGGGATCTTATAATCAGAGTGTGGGGTATTAAAGTTTTATCTTTCTGATGTGGTGATGTTTCAGGTGATTACAAGGTACTCTGGTGATGGAGGACACCTTCAGAGGCCATGAACTAAGTAGGATGTACCACCAATACTGACATTGAAATTTGTAGCAATAAGGAAGAGTAAGTTTACTAATAGCCACATATCAAATTCCTCAATGTTTGTAGAGAGTAAATCGGGGTTCACCTGGATGGTGAGACCTTTGGAGGAAAGGGCATGGTTGTTCATGAACTAGGGTATAAGGCAGTGTGGACGATGCAGAAAGGATTCAGGAAAACGCTGACATTGCTCCCTTTCCTGATGTGCAGAGGCAAAGGGAGCATGAGCAGACTGCATTGGAAAAGTTTGTGATGGAGGTGGCATAATTGAGGAAAACATAATGACAGGGTTGGGCAAAGTAGGTTTACAATTGTGAGTATGTGAAACACAGAGTTTATTCTTTTGTTATTGTATTGTTTTGCATATGAACAACTGTAAACCTACTTTTCCCCCACTCTGTACATAAGCTTCTTGGGAACTGGAGAGCAGTTCCACAAGTGCAGTAGAATGGGGTGAGTAGGGGGTTGGTGAGAAAGAACCTGGGCAATGGCATGTAAGCCACGCTGGGCAATGCTTATAGTCTGTGGACCTGAGGGGAATGGAGCTACAAAATGCTGTTCATTCAGGCTCTCTCTGGTGGAATTTGAGACTTTTTTTTTTTTTAAGTTTTATCACTGGCTATTGCTTGAGCCATTCCTCCTAAACCACTCATTAAACTGAACTGCTTGCTCTTCTCCAAGCGCCATATGTGCCTGCCCCTGCTCGTACATATTGTACATCTAGTATACACATCCGGTTGCCCAGAAATGCTTCCCTTAGCCAATCTCAACATCTGACATCCACCTCCCATTAGGCCATGTTGACCTCCACCTCCTCCAGGATATTTTTCTTTATGCTTCTGCCCAGGTAATTGCTCTCTGTTTTATTTGGCATGAATTTTGGTATGCTTTGTGCCCATGCTCTTTTGTGTGTGTTTATAGGAGGACAGAAAATTTTAGTAGATTTCCTGTACTATCTAGCACAGTGCTTTGTCTTCTGAATATGTAAAATATCTTCTTGAATATGGCCAGCAGAGGTACTCCAGATGTGATGTAGGGAGTGTTCCATGTGGTTAAATAGTCATGATTCCTTTAGTCATGCACAGGGTCAACTTTGCTAACCAGAATTATTTTTATACTCAGAAAAATTATATATTGAACTTAAGATACTTTATTCATCTAAAATCAGATGTGTTGTCTTTTTTCAATGTCAGAGCTTTATTTCAGTCTCTTTATCACCTTTGGCTATTTTATACCTGTCTGATATAAAAATCCCCACCCCCCCTATTTTTTTAGGAAGGTGTCAGGATTTCTTCTTCTTCTTCTTCTTTTTTTTTTTTTTTAATCAAAGAAGGCCTCAGCTATGCTCATGTGTAAGATTCCTATTTGCTTCCTGGAGAATAAGCTTCAGATGTTATTTTTCCTTTCTTGGGCTCAAACACCTTTTAAATCCCCCAGCAAATAGAAAGCATAGTTAAATAATGCCTGGGATTCTGTATAAAGTTTATTTTTGCTGCCATAACAAATACCAGCAGTTACATTATCTCTTACTTTTGGAGTTTCTAGCTCATGTGAAAACTTTTGGTGTAACTTTCCATATTAACCTCTGCTTGAAGTTGTGGCCCTCTTTCTGTTTCATCATGAAGAGCTTTGTCTGTTGTTTTATTTTGCTTAAAAATAAAACACAACTAAAGGAAATTCATGCATCCCACCATGGGAATTGTAGCTCTAATGTTTCATGTCTAAGGGAGCAAGGACTCCCGTGGAACATAAGACGGCAAGCACAACCCACGTGTGTGACAGTGGAATTTCCTGTGGGTAAATCAGGATGGCATATTTCTTAGATTTAAAGTTTGCTCTCGCTGGGACCTCTCTCTCCCTGAATCAAAACAACTTATGCTAATGCATGCCTAGCTTCCTCAGACCAGGCCTATTGTCTTTCCATTTGCATATCTAACCTCTTGATGCACTATCTTGGGTGTCTACCACCTAATGTAAATCTACAATCCGTGCATAGTTAATGAAGACCATTCAGATGTAACACGCCCGGAGAAACAGCAATAAAAGGCCCTTTCCAAGATGATAATGGCGGGGACACATGGTCCCGGAATTTCTAGTCCAGTGTATTACGTGTAAAATTATTTACATGCTGCCATGGCATACGAATCCTGCTGGCCAGAATTTGCTACACACAACAAACAAAAAACTCCACTCTTTATATCTTTGACTGCTTCAATTTATTTATAGGGTTTTCTAAAAGTATTTTTGTGAGTGTCCGAATACCTTTTTATATCTATTCTTTATAGTCATCCTTTAAAAAAATCATTTATTGACTGTTTCAGTACCAAGGAAGTTGAAAAATGAAAATGACAAATTTCTTGGCATAAAGAAGTCTACCATGTTGGGATGGGAATAGATAAATGCATAAAAGTATTATATAGAGCTTTTGCAGTCTGATTACCTGTGAGTAGCCCCTAAGTGTTTAGTGAACATAAGACAAGGGGCTAGAATATTCCAGTGGGAGGAAGAGGAAGAGATTAGAGATGTCTTTTTAGAGGAATTAACTTTAGAACTGGCCTTTTGAGACAACCTGAGCTTTGGACTTGGACGTGCTCACATTACTGAGGAATTAATGGAATCTGCTATGCAAAATAATTTTGTATGTGGATTGAATACTTTTTAAAAAGATTTTATTTATTTACTTTTTAGACAGAGGGGAAGGGAAGGAGAAAGAGGGAGAGAAGCATCAATGTGTGGTTGCCTCTCACACACCCCCTACTCGGGACCTGGCTCCTAACCCAGGCATATGCCCTGACTGGGAATCAGATTGGCGCCCTTTCTCTTCACTGGCTAGTGCTCAATCCACTGAGCCACACCAGATAGGGCTGAACACTTTCTATACGCATTAGCAGTGTGGGAGGAACTTGGGGGACTAAAGAAATATTTATGAATTGTCCTTTAAAGAAAAGAACTTAAAATTTAGGTAGATACAAAATGCAGACACAAAAAAAAATGAACAATAAGACAATCTAGGATTATACACATATTAAGTGTTTACCACGTGATTTCTGCATGCTATACCTGTGATAATAGCCCTCTCTTCTCTGAGGATCTTAAAGTCTTTGAGAATGTAAAACACACATAAATGAAAACAGCATTATAGTCAGTCCATAAAATTACTATGAATGAAGTTAGAGATAAATTCTGTAAACACTATGAAATGAGAGAAATCACCACAAGTTGAGGAAAGAAAGGAAGCTTGAGAAGGTGGTAGTGGTCTACTTGGACCTGCTGCTCCTTTCTGAACCCTGGTCTTGCTGCCTCCTCCTCATGTCTAGCTCAGCACTTGCACACAAAGTGTGACAATGTCCACTCCCATCAGTACTATGTGATGATTTTAACTTCATTCTTACCTCTTGCTTAAAATATTAAAATGCCTCATGCCATTAGCTCTGAATCTTGGATGTGTTTGGAATGTGTGGGATGAAGGAGGAGATTTTTAATGTTTGGTTCTGGCCGTCCCAGCCCTATGTTCCTGACACTGCTGACTGACTGAATTGCCTTTGTAAGGGCTACAGTCCTCATCCCAAGATCCATGGATTCTCCCTTTCTGAAAGACCTTTGGGATTCAGCTATTTACTGGTAGATTATTGCTGTAAAAATCCAAAATACATTGTCATCATAATCACATACTAAAGGCTTAATCTTCCCTTTACTTAATATAAGAAAAAATGTTAGAAAGCTAGATAATCTACTGAACTATTAATGACATTTTAAACATAAGCATTTTGTTTTAAATGTATCTTTCTTTTGGGAAGTTATAATATTTTAGGTGATAAAATTGTATTTGCAATGGGTTTTCTTTCTAATCCTCACCCAAGGACATGTTTATTGCTTTTGGAGAGAGAGGGAGAGAGAGAAAGAAAGAAACATCTATGTGAGAGAGAAACATCCGTTGGTTGCCTCACATACGTGTTCCTATAGGATTCGAACCCACAACCCAGGTATGTACCATGACTGGGGATCAAACCTGCAACCTTTTGGTGTATGGATTGATGCTCCAACCAACTGAGCCTCCTGGCCAGGGTGCAGTGGATTTTTAATGTATTTTAAACACAATAATACTTTAAACTTTTGTTAAACATTATTTGATAATTGATATATTAATAGACATGTTACTTTTATATCCTAATTGTTATTATGAAGTATAAATCCTTCATCAGAAATCTACTATTAAATTAACAGCAATCTTAAAATATCCTGTTTTGTTTAAATTGTAGTAAAATACACATAACAAAATTTACCACTTTAATCATTTTAATGTGTATAATACAGTAGCATTTAATACATGTACAGTGTTTTGCAATCATCACAACTATTCAGTTCTAGAACATTTTCATCATCCCAAACACGCCAAAAGGAAACCCATATCCACTAAATAGTCATTCCATATCCCCCACCCCTGCCAAGCCCCTGGCAACCCATTAATCTCCTTTCTGTTTGGTTTTTTATATAAATACTTTGACGTTATAGTTTACAAAATAATGGAAATATGCTGGTTTGATTTTTATTGTCCAATTTACATAGTGGTATAATAATACTTTTCTGTTGTATTTTAGAAATGTTTTGGTCAGTTCAGTATTTTTTTAAGATACATTAACCGACATAGAGAGTTTATTTAAGGATGAGTAGCTCTACTTTTAAAAAATTATATAATATTAAAACATTAGTAACTTTATTAATGGAGTAAACAAAACTCACAAAATTAAAAATAAGTAGTAATAGTATAATAAATACCACATATTTTCTTAAGCTTTCATAATATTGTTATAATCACACTAGCCACCAAGGTTATTCACACTTTTGTCATCTGTGGAAATCTCAAAAGTATTGTCTAAATAAAAAATATTCCAAGTTAGAAGGATAAAATATTCCTTTTTTTCTACTGGATAGTCTTCTCTGAGTCTAACAACAACAACAAAAAACACCATTAAAAACATAACACGCCCTGGCTGGTGTGGCTCAGTGGATTGAGTGCTGGCCTGGGAACCGAAAGGTCCGTCGCTGGCTCGATTCCCAGTCAGGGTGCATGCCTGCGTTTCCAGTTGGGGGCATGCGAGAGGCAACCAATTGATGTATCTCTCGCGCATTGATGTTTCTTACCCTCACTTTCTCCCTTCCTTCCTCTCTCTAAAATAAATAAGTAAAATCTTAAAAACAAACAAAAATAATGCATGGCTTTGTTTAATTTTAAATGTTATTCATTATTTAGGAAAGGCCCTAGCTGTCATGGCTCAGTTGGTTGTATCTGCCTATGAACCAAAAGGTCACTGGTTCAATTCCTAGTCCGGGCACATGCCCGTACTGGGGCCAGGTCCCCTGTCAGGGCGCCAGAGGTGATCAATCAGTGTTTTGAATCAAATTGAAGATTTGATTTGGAGCATATTTGGAATTAAATTTGACTTTAAATTTAGTGGATAAGAGTACAGGTCTTGAATCAGCCTGTCAGGTTCCAATCCTGTGCCCACGTATACTATGTCATTGACTGACCCTCCAAATAGTTGTTATCCTTATGTATCTTGCAAATAAGCAGAGTGTCTGTGAGTTGTTGTGAGGTAGAATGAAACAGTGCCCGGGCAGCACTTTAAAAAGAGCCTGGTCTGAAATGTGAATGAACCTTAGCGGCCACTTAGGACCATAATGATGCCAAAGCATTATTTTAACTAAAAACTAAATGTTAGGCTAACATTTCTACAAATTGTTGGTAGCAATTTTTACTTTTAGTGACATTTTACAAAATTCATTCTCTCTCCCTAAGTATCATGTACTTTTTTTTTTTTTTTTTTACATTGACCATTGCTGTGTTATTTTTGCCATATGGATATCAGGCACCTAAAAAATAAGTCTTTTTGATAAAAATTGTCTAATAAATGAATACAAAGAATATAAATATTTTCTCTACATGGTATTCATTGTGATCTAAGTATATGGTGTTGAATCTTATTTTTGTGCTTTTGATTTTAAAGTGGTGAAAATCACTTTACTAATTAAAATGCAACATTGTGAAATTCAGAATATTACAGAGGGAAACACTACTCACCGCTGGTGAATTTCTGGAGGGATGTGTGTGTATTTAAAATTCCCAAGATGAAGGAAACGCCCAAGGGAAAATAAGCACACCACAAGCAAGGTATTCTTAAAGGGTGTGTGTTCTAGAGTTTGACTAAGTGGAAGAGCAAATTATTGACTGAGAATTATATTTACTCCTTGCCCAGAGACCTCACAAGGCGGAAACATGTCCTCATGAAAACACAGCATCCTCACTGTGTCTGTTGCTTACTTCGCCTTTTGGATTTCCACCTTGCCCAGCAAAGACACTGGCGGCACCACCCAGGGCAAACATCGTTTGGTTTCTAAATAAGGCACAAAGCTGAAAATGCACAAGCGTGGAGCAGTTGCTAACGATAAAGGAGTGGTGTGGTTCCTGTCCATGGTCTGTGGTGATAATGTCTGTGTCTTTATATCATGGGAGCCACGTAATATTTAACTCTTCAATTAAGGTTTAAATGTTCATTATTTTTCTAAGAGGAAGCCATGCTAGAAAAAGACCTCATGAAAAAATCTCAAAACTTTTCCATGTGATTCACTCAGAAGCCTTAAAAATGTAATGTGTGTATTTTTAAATTCAAATTGACTAATAACTTTAAATTTTTTAACCGATTTATCTTTTTTTTAAGGGAGATTACATAGAATTAATTTCACTTGCAAAATTGTTTATTACAAAGGCCTGCTTATGTTCTCTTTTAGGACATTAGGACATCAAACCAATTTAGCTCTTTCTTGGCAGCAGGCTCTGTGCTGAGGACCTTTTCTATATTAACTTATTAAATTTTCATAGTAAACTCCTGAGTGTCTGTTATCACTGCCTCATTTCAGAGAGGGGGATCTGAGATGGAGTGAGGGTAAGGACCTTGCCCTTGATCACACAGCCAGTCAACGGCTAAGCTGAGAATCAGTCCAGGTAGTCTGCTTCACATTTAGCAAAAGTAATGCTTTGCTTAGACTGTAGGATAGGGGAGTGATGCTGTAATTATTTATCTACACTGAAGAAGTAGTCATATCACATTTTATCTTTTAAAATATAACAAGTGCATGAAGCAGACTTTATTCTCAGGCCTACGTGCAACATGAGAACGTTCCCACAGATGGAGGCCTAACCCGTGTTTCCTTCTTACAGTCTCGTCCACTGCCTTCAATTTCACGTCTACACTAGCGGAGGTCTATCTAACTCTTCTGTCCTCCTACACTGAATTAGCGATCACTGGTGAGTGAACCCCAGCCTGGTGGTCTCTGCCGTAGGGTCTAAAGGACTTTGCTGGTAGCGGGCCTCACCATGGACCCTCCTGCCTGGACAGACAGCCCTGCCTGGGCCTGAGTGCCTGTAGGGAGCTGGGAGGATTCTGCCAAGAAAAGATTGAGGAGGTATCTCTTCTGAGAATTTCGATTCTGAGAAGGGGCAGGGTTTGGGGAGCCAGAAAAGCAAAATAAATAAAAGAAAAATAACAGTGCTAAATGCTTTGAAGAGAATTAAAATGGGGTGATGCGATGACAACTCCTTTGATACTTGGGACAGGATCCCTGAAAGTCTTTATGAGAAGGTAACATTTAAAGTGAGATCAAAGAATTCAGGTGTCGGGATGAGCAAAGACAAAGCCCCTAAGACTGGGAGGGCTTACAGATAATGGGCCTACGAGAAATCAGTGTTGCTAAAGCACATCGGGCTAATGGAAGGGGAATTTGACACGGCGAAGTTGCTCAGGTTTTATTCACCAGGATGAGGCTTTTGAAATTCATTCCTAGAACCATAGGAAGCCTATGGAAGATTTAAAAAGGGAATGAGTTGGTAGAGTTTGTATTTGAAAATAATCACTGTGGAAATTTTTGGAAGAGATTCGGTGGCAGCATGGGAGCAGAGGCAGGGAGATTGTACTGTGGTGTATGTAAGAGGGGATGGTGGGTTGACCTGGGGTGGGTGTAGTAGAGATGAAGTTTATGGATCAGCATCTGTTTTGGACTGAATGTGGTCAGTATGGGAAAGAGAAATCAAGGTTAATTTTAAGATTTTTGGCTTTGGGGGGCTGTTTTTGAGATGGGAAAGACTAAGTGAGGAGAGGTAAAGATCTCACTTTTGGCATTGTCAAGTTTGAGATGCCTAATGCCAAGAAAAGATGTAAAAAAAAATGGGCACTAATACCGCAGGTTGGGTGACCATGTATTGGGTTGGCCAAAATATTTGTCTGGTTTTAAGTAAAAATAAAAGACACATTTCTCACTTGTACCAATAACTTTATTAAACAACATATTCACCATTTAGTTCCACTACCTTCTGCCACCTTTCAGGCAACTTCATAATTCCATCTTCCTAAAATGTTTTATTTTTTTGAGCAAAGAACTATTCCAGGTGCCTTTTGCAGTCTTCCAGGAAATTGAAATTTTTTCTATGAAGAGAATTTTATGAAGACTGAAATAAATGGAAATCTGAAGGTCCAATGTCTGATGATTATGGTGAATGAATCGGAACTTCCCAGCCAAGTTGTAACAGTTTTTGCCTGGTCATCAAACATGTAGCCTTGCATTATCCTGATAGAAGATTATGCATTTTCTGTTGACTAATTCCGAACACTTTCGTCAAATGGTGCTTTCAGTTGGTCTAATTGGGAGCAGTACTGGTTGGAATTAATCATTTGGTTTTTGGGAAGGAGCTCATAATAAAGGACTCCCCTCCAATCCCACCGTATACACATCACCTTCTTTGGATGAAGGCAGGCCTTTGGTGTACTTGGTGGTGCTTCATTTTGCTTGCCCCAAGATCTCCTCTGTTCCATATTATTATAAAGTATCCCCTTTGCATCACCTGTCAAATTTGCTGTATTTTTAAAAAAGATTTTATTTATTTATTTTTAGAGGGGAAAGGAGGGAGAAAGAGAGGGAGAGAAATATTGATGTGCGAGACATACATTGATTGGTTGCCTCTCCCACATCCCCAACTGGGGAGCTGGCCCGCAACCCAGGCATGTGCCCTGACTGGAAATCAAACCAGTGATCTTTTGGTTCCCAGGCCAGCACTCAATCCACTGAACCATACCAGCCAGGGCACAATTTGCTTTAAAAATGGAATGGCTACACAAAAATTCACCAAGTTTGATTTTGTTTTTTGAATGCATGCTGATATGACGGCTGTTACGACACTATCTAATAAAATTGTTTCAAATTGAAGTTAAAGACAACCCAGCGCTGCTTGAGCCATCTTATGGGAAAAAATGAATGACCTTTTTGGCCAACCCAATAATTGATTAGGCAACCTGGGACACCATTGAGTGTAAAAAGGGAGTATGCTAGGATTTGGATTTTAAGTACTAAAGCAGGGAGAATGGAGGCAAATGGGGACTCTTGGCAACTGGAATGTGTTGCATGTAGGAGTCTGTTTCCAAGAAAAGATTACAAAATTGGCAATATCAGGTGTCTAAGAGTACTGCTAAGAAATGAAGTGAGAGCCCAGGCTGGTGTGGCTCATTGGATTGAGCGCCAGCCTGCCAACAGAAAGGTCACTGATTTGATTCCTGGCCAGGTTCCCTGTTGAGGGTGTGAGAGAGGTAACTAATCAATGTCTCTCACACACTGATGTTCCTGTGCTTGTCTTTCTCTCTTCCTTCCCCATTTGTAAAAATAAATAAATAAAATCTAAATTAAAAAAAAAAGAAATGATGTGAGATAACAAAGAGGTCTTTTTTTCAAAATCCGAGGAACATGAGGGTCACCGATGATCATGAAAATATTGGGCAGTCTCAGTAGGGTTAGGGGTTGACAGCCAGAGGGGAGTGGACTTGTGAGCAGTTAAAGGTAAAGAGTATGCTACACTTGATCTTAGCCAAAAGGCCGAGAAGCAATAAAGAGTATGCTAAAGGTAAGGTAAAGGTAAAGGTGAGGTATAGATGGAAACTAGAGACACTTGTAAAGAAAAGTATTAGAGCATCTGCAGGGAATTTACCTGTTTCCTTTTGCTTTTCACAAAATTAAATGCCTGATCTTTCCTTCTGAATTTTACTTCTGTATACCTAGCTTTCTTCAAATCATCATCTTCAAATTTTTTTAAGATTTTTTTATATTATAAAGATATTTTTTCTTAACACTAACATCTAATGATTAAACTATCTAGTGAGACATTGCTTACATTTTTAAAATAATATATGTTAAGAATCTGCCAGCATTTATAACTTTATAAAGGAGATAAAACATTGAATTCTCTAATATTTTAATTTCTTGATGAGGAACTACGTTTAAAAAACATATTCTCTTCAGAAAAAGGACCAGTGAAAGTGTTACATGATCATTTCCGGAATGATTTTGTAAGACCGGTGAACTCCTTCTTTTACATATTTGCTAGAGGTAAGAAGTGCCTGGCACTTATACACGTGATAAGCAGTAGCGTTAGTAACAGAACAGGACCGTTGGGTTAGCATCTCTAAGAGTAAATAGCCAATGGAATGGTATCATTTTAGAGAGAGTCTCTGAAACAATTGTAAGTATATATGATTTTGCAAACTTAAAATAAATTTAACATTTTCTAATTATATTTTTAAAGTAGTTAATATTTTCTTATGAACTTTTATTACTCTTAAACATTGTAATACATTTTGAGGATCCTTTCAGTCAGAATTGTTAGAGAAAAAGCTGAAGAACATACTGTTTTGTGAATTGATGTTTTGGTGAAAATGACATAATTTATTTTCCTTGACACATTAAATCTATGTGCAATGATGTAATTTATGCTTGTCAGAGAAAAAAATTTAAATAATACTTAACCTATTAAACTCTATGCATATCTAAATTTAATTACTGCTGTTTATTCTTGTTTGATATGGTTTCAAGCTTTAGGATGTGGAGAAGTTTCTTTCAGATAATCATGAGCATTTTAATAAATAATCTGATTATTACACTTATCGAGGGCTTTCACTGTTACTAAGTACTAATCATTATCTTTTTTAATATAAGAACCCTGTAAAGCAGACTTTGGATGTTTTCTTCATTAATATCAGAAATAAGTAAACAGAGATTCAGAGGTATTAAGTTACTTGACAGAGAAAGTCAAGTTAGAATTAAGCATTTTATTTCTAGGTTGGTTCTCTTTCCCTTATGCCCTTCTGGCACAGGCCCTCTCTATATTAAAACCCCCTTAGGTTGTGAGTAAAAACAGCCTTTAGTCAGATTTACCTGAATTTAAAAAACAAAACAACAACAACGAAAAGAGCTCTTAACATATTACTCTAGAGAGGACCCTTACTGTCATGCTGTCCTATTACCTCTGTCGACATGAATCATGAATAGAAGGTCGCTAGTGGAAATTCTGGCTTGGCTGGTGCTTGATTACATATGACTTTGCTGACCTAACTAACCAAAGAACATAACTTGACTCATCATTTTGCTTGTAGTGCCATACGTCTTTTGTGTGAGCTACAACTTAGACCACACTAACTTTATCTGGTACGTAGATGCCTGACATTATGTAATCTTAGATGGCATGTAAAAATGAGTCTTTTAGTGTATGCTAAAATTTTGGGGTGCAGTGTCTGGATAATCAAAATGCCTCCTTTAATCAAAACATATGAGAGGTTTGGGGACTTAAAAGAAATGATAAAGTAAAGAAAAAAATGTGAGCTAAATTGTCTTATGGTGGAAAGTATTTTTTTTAGCTTTATTGAGATATAATTGACATATAACGTTTTTTAAGTTTAAGGTCTAAAACATGTTGATTTGGTACACTTATATATTACAAAATAGCTACTACCTTAGTTTTAGCTAACATGTGTATCACATCACATAATTACCATTTTTTAATGATAAGCACATGTAAGGATTTCCCTCTTTCTCAAGGCCAAATAATGCTCCACTGTATGTGTATGTGTACATATATGACCCACATATATTCCATAGTCTTATACTAATATTAATTTAAATACTAATAGGGATACTATATAGATATAACACATCTTTGTCATTCATTCATTCATTGTTGGACGCTTAGGCTTTTTCCATATCTTGGAAACTGAATAATGCTGCAATGAACATGTAGATATCTCTTTGATATCCTCTTTTTATTTCCTTTGGATATATAACTGGAATTGGGACTGCTGGATCATATGGTAGTTCTGTTTTTAATTTTTTGAGGAAGTTCCATTTTATTTTCCGTAGTTGATGTATCAGTTTACCTTCCCACCAATTGTACATGCAAATATTTCTTTATAACATTGCTATTTAATATTTAAAGAAGTCTTTTTAGAAGTAATAAAATTATAAAAACCTTAGAGAATGGAGAAGTAATAATTGTTTGTACCTAGGAAACATTCTAAGTTTTTAAATTATAGATCAGCTTGCCATTATGAAATATATCTAAAACTTGGAAAATAATTAGTTTAATAAAATCAGAGTTGTTAACATTTTTTTTTAAAAGAAGGGCAATGTTTTTGAATGCCTTGCAGAAATCTAACTTGCATAATTCAAATTTAGTTTTTCTAGAGAAATAAATACATGAGATGTGTTTCAAATTTCACTCACAAACAAACCTTGTGACATTGAAGTTACACTTAAATTATAACAGCTGAAAATGCAATTTCACTATGTTTTATTTCATTGATCAAAAAGATGTATCAGGTTATTTATTATTTGTCTCTGGTTAATTATTGCTAAGCACACAATGAAGATTAAAAACTAAACAGATCCATTTATCCATGTAGGTCATAGGGTCAGGTAGTTGAGACTATAAATAGGCAGATTTAATGATGTCATTAATAAGAAAGAGGAGAATGTACCTCTGGAGTGTTGTGTTTATTCTCACTAAGCATATGTTCTTCAGAAAGCAAATTACTGAACCAGATGGAATAAGGAAAAAATGAAGGTGAGTAATAGAATTATTTAACACAGACTCATTATACATTCAACATAAGAGTATAATTATACTCCATTTTCATGTTTGAGATGATTATGCATTAATCTTTAGAATTAAATGTATGTGAGTGAGCGTGTTTTCTACAGAGTCTGAGAGTTATCTAGCTATGACTTTAAATGGAGGGTTTGGAGGCCTTTTTATCATTCTTTAACATTGCCAAAGGAAACATAACTGTTCATACAAAGACAAAAGTAGTGGTTAGTCCATGAACCATATATATGGAGATGTACAACTAGAAACTCATTCTTTCTAAACTCAACTGTCTCAGCCTTCCCTTGGCCAGTACTGTCTCCAACCCCTCCTCTTTTTAAACTTCAGCCTCTTGTCAATTATGTGAGAGAGGTCTTAGTTTGTGTGGAAAATCCACTGACGATTCTAATCAGTGACTGTTTGGGTAACTTGATTGCTGAAGGTTTTTACTTTTTGTATAAATGTACCTAAGTTGTTTTTTTTTTTTTTCTTTTTCCCAAAAAGAGAGTCTCTAGAAAACAATGACAAACTTGTTTACACAACAAAAATAAATGGATATAGTATTAAATTGATGACTGCTTACATTTGGATTTTTGTTTTTGAAAACTGCTCTTATGGAAGGAATCACATAAAGATGATTTTTTAATTTTCACAGTGAGTTGGAAAAAGTTAGGTTGTTGGTCACAGTGAGTTGTCATTTCTTGAAATGAACTTGTATCTTATCAAATTCATGAAAATAAGCAATAGTCCATCAAAGAGAAATGGTTAGAATAAAGGAATAGTTTTGCTTTTGAGAAAAAATACAGATAACATTCTTCATCTTTTCTAGTTTTTATTTTTTTACCCTGTTAGTTTTCCTTAAGAAAAGTGGTAGAAGGAGATTAAGACGTTAAGGTGAGAATGACATATGAATGGTGTTTGTGACAAAAGTAGAATGTGAGGACAAGAGGAGAATGTAATGACTTTTTGAGAGAGACCATTGCAATAAATATACCCGATTGGTTTTCATTTTAGGATCAGAAAGTGAATGTGTCCGTTGTTATTTTAGCTCCTCTTTCTTGGCATTCATAACAGGACCACACCTATTATACCAGAATTCTTGTGCTAAAAAAGTTGTTTTAATGGCTTTGATATTCTAAGAACTATTTTTGAAGAAAATCTTTGCTAAGACTTTGTGCGATATTGACGGCAGGTACTTGGCATGTTATGTATGCCTTTGTTTCTCAGCCCACCCGCCTGTTTCCTCAGGGAAAGTTTGCATAAGTGAGACTACTGTAAATGTCTTTGTCATTTCCTTCTGGAGTTTCTTGAGAGGAAGAATCACAGGGGATTTTACAGTATTTTTACACTAAATTAGCTACTTTTCTATGGAACTGAAAAAAAAATGATAATTGGGAGGGCTGGGAATAATATTTTGGATTACCTAAACCAGGCAGCCAACACATAATTTACTTTTTAGAATGTGGCTGATTTTCTTTGTTTGAAAAGACTAACAGTAGTTTAATAGATCATGAAAGCAGGATCCTGATGAATTAGTCTTTAACAAACCTGTCTAATGTTTTTCTTTTTTGTGTGCGTGGTGAGTTGGTCTTTTATCTGTTGTTTCAGAGAAAGTAATAGCAAACTGTATCAATCTGTTTCTCCAATTGAATTTTAAGATCTTGGTTTGTTGTTTCATCAGTGCTGGAAATTCACTGTGGGGAAAGGAAGTGAACTTGGAAATAAACTACCCTGGGTTTAAAACCCAGATCTGTAGTTTACTCCCTGTGACTGAGGACAAGTTAATTATCCTCTCGGGAATTTGTTCCTTATCCTATGAAATACAGATAGCAGCAGCTCACAGGTTGTTTAAGAAATAACTGTAAGGCATACATAGCTTCCTGCCCATTGTAGCTTTTAATAAATTATGCTGTTTATGTTATTATGGATGCTTCGCCAGTGTTCATTGATTGATCAAACTAAACGTAAAGGGAGAACAGTGTACATGTGGGACTTTTTATGTGTAGTTGAGTAAAATTTATAATAATAAGTCTTAATTTTTTGAGTACAGGAACTGTTGTATTTGTTGCTCTACCCAAAGCCAGTGTAGGTGTTTAATAAATGCTTGTTGTGTGGCAGTGTGTGGGTAAACTCATCTTTTTTCCTCCTGGTGCAGAGTTCTGTCCCACATATCGTTACCTTGAACTCTACAATTACTCTATTAAGTGAACTCATTTTATTTAATCAATCATTTGACCTTTTTCACAAACAGAAATATAAAATACATTCTTATTTGCTGATGATTAGGGGAAAATATATATGAAATATATTCTCTTGAGAGAGTTGTCAAACTAGCAATGTGAGAAAATATTGCTGAAAGGTGAATGACTGCTAGATTGAGGAGGAAAACTCTTTTAATGGGCTATAGATGTTAGGAAACTTAATGGTTGCTTATTTTTTATGCATTGCTTAAAGACAACCAAATTTTTAAATGACTGAAAAATAATTTATTTCTTGTGCAAGTTCTTGTTTTCTGAGAATCAGCTTCAAATGGTAAAAAGAAACTGTCATTTCCCACGAAATTTACCAAATGCCCTATCCCAGAGTGCTTTTAAGAAATAAAAAGGATTTTTGTTTTTAATTGAGAAAACATCTGAGCACCTCTGTCTCTCTGTCTGAGAGAAAATTTGTTTATTTAACAACATTTTATTAAGTATCTTCTTTATACCAAAAAGTGTTCTGGATCCTTCAGGATACAGCACTAAACCAGAGTTACAGTGCGTGAGGCTTGGACTCAGCGAGCTTCCCTTCACCAATCAAAACTAATCGCTAGTCTGAATTGTGAACATTTACTGTAAACCATTTGGACATTATAGTGGCTGTATGAAAAATATATTGTGAATAAACAGGAATTTCTTTGCTTGAATGCTGTCATGTGCTTGGAGTAAATAAATACCTATAAATAGTTAAGGAAACAGAAAGGCCCACTCTTTCACAGAGATCTTTATGTCTTTGTCAATATTTCTTGTCAATAAATATTATTTGGTTTTAAATTTTACTGTGACTTTTCAATTCTGGTGGCACAAATAAGATTCTCTAATAGATTTTAAAAACTTTTTGCTAAATTATTCTATGTATACTATGAGATTGATAATAGTCATGAAAGCATTTAATTAATAGAAATGGGACAGTGCCAAATTAATTCTCCTCCAGAAAAAAGGGATTATTTCTACAGAACACAAAAATGATTGTTTTTGGAAAACTGTACATGTGTATTTATATCTTAATACTACTTAGATTTTTATTCTACTGAGATAATTATTAGTATCATTCTGACACATGATCTGATTCACAGTGTGGTGAGTTATTGTTTTGCTATTAAAAATAATGCTATAAGAATAACCTTGTCTATAACTCATTTCATAGTTTTAGCTGGTGTTTTGGGTGTAGCTTTCTAGTAGTAGTATTACTACCAGGGTAAAAGCATATTTTGTTAGATGTCGGCAAATTTTTCTCCATAGGGAAAGTTCCTCCCTCATGGCCTCCCCTCAGCAGTGCAGGAGGGTACCTGTTTTCCCTTTCTCACCAACAGAGTATGTTGGCAAACTTTGGTGGGTTTTTTTCCCAAATCTGATAGGTAGAAAGTGTATCCCTTTGTAATATTGAGGATTTTAAAATTGTAATTACTTTGTCATCATACATGAGATCTTTTATGCCAGTGATCAGGAAGCTGTTCCTATAAAGCGTCTGATAGTAAACATTTTAGACTTTGTGAGCCCTGTAGTCTCTGTTACGGTGCTTAGCTCTGCTGTGGCTTCATGGAGGCATCCACAGATAATATGTAAACGAGTGAGTGTGCCAGCATTCCAATAAAACTTTAGTTTTCAAATGAGTGATGCGCTGAATTTGGCTTGCAGAGCACAGATAGCTGACCCCTACGTTAACCATTTCCATAAACATAGACAGTTTAAAGTGGCCACATGCTTTTACCAAGCTAGCTAGTTTGTTCTCATATAATAAATAGATGGTGCATTCAGCATATTAATGAAATGAGACAGTTGAGACTCAGTATGTGTTGGATTGAACAGAAGTCTACTGTCTCCTAATGTAATACCCTTTCCCTAGTTCTCCACTGCCCCTTCTGGTTTGCTCAGGGCACTGTACATTGGCTTGTGTTTCATCCACGGTAGAGGAGATGGTACTACAGGCTAACTTTAACGTTGAAAGCACTTGTCCTTCAGACACGAATGTTCATCAGGCTTTTATTTTTCCCAACGATGCTCATTTTTTTGCCAGCCTGGTAGGTGGCATTGTCACCTGTGGCCAGGGAGCATGGCCAGGTTAGGGAAAGTGTAAGCCTAGGACCCAGGAGTCCCTTGAAGCTATGTTATGCAGCTGAGCTGTTTGGGCATGATCAGAAAATGGCTAATTTTTCACCCAGAAGAATTTACTTTTCCTCAGAACTGAGAGCAAGTGAGCCAGCATTTAGAGCTTGTAGCAACTGTTTAAGATGGATTAGCAACCTTTCAGAAATGGTGTTCTAAGACTTGATTTATTCTGCTACATTCCTACATTTCTTCTAGTGGTAAGACGGATGGGAGACAGTGGGAACTGTGAGTCATTCCTCTCTCTCTGAGGAAAGGTGAAAAGGCGTCATAGGCACTTGTCACAGAGGCACCCAGTGTGAATTTGAAAACCATGGGTCTGGGGTTTAAACTGTGCTGCTCTATGCTTTCCTGTAAACAGCCTCTGAGGAGGGAATAATTGAAGGAAGTCTTGGTAGACCTCTTGGGTGTTTAACTCTTACTGTGTTGTATATGGAGTAATGTCTAGATTGATCTTTCAAATGTTTATTTTTTCCTAACAAAGCAATCTTTAAATCAAGAGTCTTCATTCTTGTGGGTGTGGGTGTGTGTGTATGTCTGTGTGTGATTTGGTAACAATAATTATTTTACATAGAAGCACAGGAAAGGACCGTTCATATACATTTTAAAATGTGGCCTTTGTTTCTCATTGAGAATATGTTTTCCCTCTAAGCCTTTGTTTTAATGGTATAACTTTTCTCTTACATCAGTGTTTTTACTTCTGTGTTGATATAGCATTTGTGTTATGAATAATAGTACTTGCATTTTTTAATAATTCAAAAATCGACTCTATTTGCATGTCTTTCACTGTGTCTATAAATCAGAGCCTCTTTACTCAGTTACATAGTCTGTGAATGAGGTTTTGTGTAGGTAGGACTTCTTTAGTAATTAGCCATTAAATAGAACAATGCATATTAATGGCAACCATCATTGTTTCTTTCTAATAATTTTGTCTTTATTTTAGTCTAGTGGTTCTAAAATTGTAATGTGCTGGGTCACCAATATATATCATCTGTACCCCACATGAAGATTCTATTTAAATAGGTCCAATGTAGGGGCACCCAGGCAAATCTGCATTAGAAACAAGTACCATAGGGAATTCTAATACCCACCAAACCAGAGAAAGACAAACACCATATTATCCCACTTATAGGGAGAAACAGAGGCATGGAACATGGAACAGATTGACAGTTGTCAGAGGGGAGGGGGTTAGGGGGACTTCGATAAAAGAAGGTGAAGAGATTAGCCTAAGAACATCTGCGCAGAATTCACAGACGCAGACAACAGTATGTGGATGGCCAGAGGGAAGGGGTGGGGGCAGGCAAAGGGGGGGAAATGGGGACATCTGTAATAGTGTCAATAATAAAAACTAAGTTAAAAATTTTTGAAATTCATTATCTTAGATATTTTTTATAATTTTTTATTTTAAAATGGTTTTATTTGGAATAAGTTGCAAAAATAGTGCAGAGAGTCTCCTTGTGCCCTCCCCTTGAGCTCCCCCGATAGTGATATCTCATATAACCACAGTACATCGTTAAAGCCCAGGAAGTGACCCTGGTGCAGTGTTGTTAACGTTGACCTTTTCAGACATTATCGGGGTTTGCATGCATTCTTTATTATTGTTACTATGTATTCATTTAGATTTAGAATTCTATGAAAGTTTACTACATGTGCAGATTTGTGTGACAGCACAATCAGAATAGAAAATAGTTGCAATCATCACAAAGGAACTCCCTGTTTTACCCCTTAATAGTCACACCCGCCTGCAGCCCTGGCAGCCAGTGATCTGTTTTCTACGACCGCAAGTTTGTCACTTTGGGCTTCTTATATAAATAGAACCATACAGTGTGTAATCCTTTGAGACTGGCTTTGTCTTCACTCACCATAATGCCCTAGAGATCATCCAAGATGATGAGTGTATCAAGACTTCATTGCTTTTTATTTCTGAGTAATATTCTACTGTGTGGATGCCCCACAGTTTGTTCATTCTTCCACTGGAGCACATGTGGGTTGTTTCACCTGGGGTCTTTGTGAAGAATACACGTATGCACCAGTTTTGTGTGAACTCCCCATTTCTCTCACGTAACTGCCTGTGAATAGATTGCTGGGTCATATGGTATGTGAATGTTTAACTTTATGCTACACTGCCAAACTGTTTCCCACAGTAGCTGTACCATTTTCCATTCTCATTACGCAACTCGCATATGCAATCCAGTTTCTCTACATGCTTGTCTGCATTTCACATTATCAGTAGTTTTTGATGTGGGTATGTAGTGGCTTCTCATCATAGCCTTAATTTACATTCCCCTAATGCGTGATGATTTTGAACATTGTTTCAGGTGCCTCTTCTCCATTCTTATATCCTCTGCAGTAAAGATTCAAGTCTTTTACCCATTTTATAATTGGATTCTTTTTTTTCCCTTACTGCTTAGAGGGCTCTCTGTGTATTCTGGATTTAAGTCTTTGTTGGATATGTGACTTGAAAATATTTTCTCCCAGTTTATGGCTTGTCTTTTCATCTTTTTAGGTCTTTTCACAGAGCAAATGTTTTAAATTTTTGATGAAGTCCATTTTTTCGATATTAAAAAAAAATCTTGTATAGATTGTGTCTCGGGAGTCATGTCTAAGAATCTATTGCCTGGTAAATCTTGAAAGATTTTCACCTGTTTTGATCTGAACGTTTTATAGATTTATGTTTTACATTTAGATCAACTTTAGGTTTTAATATTTCTAAACTCGAAGACACTATTTCCAAGTAGTTCTTTTAGAACAATATTTGACAAGATCTATAGCTAGGAAAATTAGTTTGGAAAATTAATTTCAAGGACTTTATCAGTATGCAGTGAATATTATGCTTAAGTATCATTTACTCCAACATACAGCACTCCCCAACATAGATTTAAAACTTTAACAGAGACCAGTGACTAAACGCTGTTTAATGTTTACCAAAATACATACTTGAGAGTAAATCATTAAGATCATGACTTAAAAGTAACTTTTGCTTTCATTTTATGGTGTGCTTTCTTCACTGCATATATTTCAATAATTATAATACCCACATTTAGTGATTTTTAAATTTTACCCTAGAATGCTTTTTAAATTTTTTAAAATATTTTATTTATGTATTTTTAGAGAGATGGGGAAGGGAGAAAAAAAGGGAGAGAAAAGATGTGCAAGAGAAACTTTGATTGGTTGCATATCACACACCCCCAACTGGGGACCTGGCCTGCAACCCAGGCATGTGCCCTGACTGGGAATCTAACCTGCGACCTTTCAGTTCACAGGCCAGTGCTCAATCCACTGAGCCACACCAACCAGGGCATTTAACCTAGTATGCTTTTTAAAGAAAGGAAGAACATTTCAATTAAGAACATTTTTTAAAGATTTAATTTTTAATAGCAATTTTAAGTTCACAGCAAAATTAAGCAAAAGATACAGAGATTTTTCATTAATACCCTGCCCCCACACATGCACAGCCTCCCCCTTATCAATACCACCTATCAGAGTGGTCCTTTTGTCACAGCCGACGAACCTGCACTGAGGCATCGTAATCACCGAAAGTTTATAGTTTGTAGTGGGGAGCACTCGTATTGTTGTACACTCTATAGGTTTGGACAAGTGTATAAGGATGCGTATTAATCAGTGTAGAACCATATGGAGTGTGTTCACTGTTCTAAAAGTCCTCTGTGTCCCACCTGTTGTTCCCTCCCGCCACTACCTCAAGTCCTGGCAACCACTGACCTTTTATGGTCTCTAAAGTTTTGCCCTTTTCCAGTGCATTACATATTTGGACTAATATAGGGTCGGGCAAAAATAGATTTACCGTTGTTCATACAGGAACTAATGTAATAATTAATAAAAAATAGTACAATAATAAACTCTGTTTTATGTACTCACAACTCTAAACCTACTTTTGCCCCACCCTGTATAATATGCTGCCTTTTCAGACTGGCTTCTCGAACTGGCTTCTCGAATATGCATTTAAGTTTTCTCTTTTTATTTTTGCTGGGTTCTTAGCTCATTTCTTTTTAGCACTGGAAAACATTTCATTGTCTGCATGTACACCTGGCTCACAACTAAGATCTTTAAAATTATATTTAGGGGTCAATTCTTTATATTCATTATTTTATTGTTTCAGAGAACATAAGAAGATAAAACAATCCACGTAGAATTTTTTTGTCTTAATTTAATTAGTGACTTTTTCTTTGAATTTTTATAAGCATTTAACCTCTTGAAAAATTGGAGATAATACCTTTATAGTAAGGCTTATACTTAATTTTTGTGTCACAAAGGAAGAAGCCCAAGAAGTTTTACAAAGTTCTCTCTCCATGTTTTTGTTAATCATTTTTCAAATTTTAAATTGAAGTGTCAATCAATTTTTAGTACCTTTCCAGGGTAATTTTCATAAACTGCTCTGACTCTCCCATGCACATTGCCTGCAAGGCAACAAATACGAAGTGAGAGGAAGCTTTCAGCAGCTGCTACTGAGCCCAGTTGCCACTGACATTTAGTGCTTACTAGGCAGAAGGCTGCGCACAGAGTGCATGGAGCAATGAGCACTGGGGTGTGGTTTTAGAGTTTCAATCTGTTTTTAAGGAAATGTGATAATTTCTATAAATGTATGAATCTATTAAGGTACTAAAGTGTCCCCCCAAAAATAATATTTGTTAGGTGATTACCTGTGTAAAATACTTTCACAGTTCTCGATGAGTAGATAAGCATTCCGTTAATTTAGATATTTTTGTAGTGTCCATTTAGGGTATCTTTGAAATTGTTTGGTTGGACTCACCCCATTTTTAAGTTGTGGTGTCGGAGAACCTCCTTTGGTAGACATTTCTTTAATCATCTCCCCAGTTTCTGTCTGTAGCACTGAGCACACAGTGGGCGCCCAGAGCACACAGTGGGCGCCCAGTAAATGGCATTGACTGTCTTGTGACTCACTGTTTATCTTGCTTTCAAGTCAGTTTTTTCAACTTTGTCATTTGTTTTGTTTTTTTAATCTCCTCCTTTGATATTCCCATTTCTACTGGAGGCTTTCTTTATCTTTCATTTTGTTGCTATTTGACTTTCTTAACTATGCATAAAATAATCATTGCCTATAAGACAAGCTGAAATTACAGTGACATTTATGGGACAGATAAGAGAAATTTAATACTTAATTTAAAATGTACAGATATATTTTTATACTCTATTTAAAAAAATTTTAAAACTATATAACCTTTATTATATATTTTCCATTACCATTATTCCCTTTATACCCCCTCCCCCAGTAATCCCCACTAAATGTACACTAAAGTATACATTTTTAAAAAATATACACTAAATGTATACTAAAGTATACATCTTTAAAAATAGACCACTAAATGTACACTAAAGTATACATTTTTTAAAAAATATATTCATATTTATATTTTTCTGTGTATAACATATAACTGACTCAGTAAAAATATCAAGGGAAATTTATGTTTTTCTTGCTTTCATAAGGGATTTTCTTCTTTGATAAAAGGAAGCCGAAAATATAATGGGGATTTGGATTGGGAAATATTATACTAAACTCCAGGCAGTGTTTCAGAGTTTACAAAGTTCTTATGGAGGTATATCATTAACTCTAATTTAATACCTAATGTGCATCTGGCACTGTGCTAGCCCAGTGGTTTTCAGATTTGTCCGCACTTCAGAATCACTTGGGGAAGATTTAAAATAGCCCCACAAGCCAATTAAATCAGAATTTCAGGGAGTTGGGCCTAGGCCTCAGCATTTCCTAAAACTCCTCAGGTGATTTCACTGTGTAGCCAGGTTTGAGAACCACTGGGCCAGACATTGAACATACGATTTTACCTTCTCAGTAACCATTTTACCTTCTCAGTAACCATGTGAGACAGCATATATTGTCTAATTATGCAATTGAAGAAATCTTTCCAGAGAGATTAATAACTAATAAGTACAGACTCAGATGCAAACTACGATCTCTGACTTCTTTCCAATCCTGAACTCTGAGTAACCTTGGTGATTAACATGTATGTAAATATTTTCCTTTTTAATGCAAATACATACTTTTTTTTGTCACCTTGTGCCTTTCTGGAATAACTTAATGTTGTCACTGGAAGATAATACTCTATGTATCTAATGATTTAGAAATTTTTGTTTTCTCCCTTTCACCTTCCACACTCATCCACAAGAAAAAGGTCAGAGCCGAATTATGCATTTATTATCTAAAGCACTGTGTGTGTGTGTGTGTGTGTGTTTAGGTAAGATTTTGGCTTAGAAATGCTTAGATGTAAATGGCTTGTATACAAACTAGTAGCCTATCAACTTTCATAAAATGTGATATATTGTGTAGTTGTTTCTTCTATTGGAATAGGTATGTGGTGCTACCTTATGTCTTTCTGGGTATATGACAACTAAATCACAGCAAAAGCCTCATCTACTCATGCTAACCTATCCTGGAATATCTAGTTTCTCAAAAAAAAATTCCGTTATGTCCCTGGACCTCACTCTACATAATGCCAAATTCCTAGAAGTAGTAAAAAAGAAAGATTTGAGAGGGATATAACAAAAAAATGAATAAGCCTAATGAAAACTGTAAATTCATTTTTTAAGAAATAATTGCACATACTCTGAAAAAGGTAATATATTAAACCAAAATATAAAAAATTATATACATGCTGTCTGCCTCAATAAACTGTTCTGGTAGCTAAGGTGATATACATTGGAAACTATGCCATAAAACACAGGGGAGCTTGGGGTACTTTATTTCTTGCATTGTATTAGTTACTTAGCTACTTCTTCATTCTTTCTACCAAAATGTAAGTACAAGAGGGGAAAGCCTGCATCCTGTCTTTGGATTTACTCCACTTCATCTATGCATAGTATGTTGAGTGTGATAGATCCTCATAGTTATTTACCAAACAAAAGGAACTGTACAAGTGTGCTACTCACTATAAATGTAAACAAGATACTGAAAAATTTTATTTTATTTATTTTATTTATTTTTTATTTTTAGAGAGAGGGGAAGAGAGGGAGACAGAGAGGGACAGAAGCAGCATGTATGGTTGCCTCTCACATGGCCCTCACTGGGGACCTGGCCTGCAACCCAGGCATGTGCCCTGACTGGGAATCGAACCGAGACCCTTTGGTTCCCAGCCTGCGCTCAATCCACTGAGCTACGCCAGCCAGGGCAAGATACTGAAAAATTTTTAAGTGGAAGAACTATGCATACGACAAGAGATGTTCTTGAAAGAGAAGACATCTAAACAGGATTTTCACTGGCATGTTTTAAGAGGATATTTTCTATGTGCACATAATGGCAGGTGCAGAGGATGTTTTAGAGCATAGCTAGAATGTCAGTGACCTGGAGCTGAAACTGAGGCATAGGGTTTATGTAGAACCCGACTTCTCTAGCTTGCTGGTTAAGAAGGTAAGGCTGCAATAAAGATGTCAGCTGGGATTCATGTCACTAATGGGGTGGGATCTGTGTCCAAGCTCACTATGATGACTATTGGTACCCTTAAGTCTTCAATGGTTGTTGGCTAGACATTGGGCAGTCCATAGTATGGCAGCCGGCTTCCCTTAGAGTAAGTGAGTGACATCCAAAACTGATGCCACAGTCTTTTTATAAACCAATCTCCAAACTGACATCCCATTACCTTTGTTGCATTCTTTTTTTTTTTTTAAAGATTTTATTTTTATTTATTTTTAGAGAGAGGGGAAGGGAGGGAGACAGAGAGGGAAAGAAACAGCAATGTATGGTTGCCTCCTACATGGCCCTCACAGGGACCTGGCCCGCAACCTAGGCATGTGCCCTGACTGGGAATCAAACCGGGACCCTTTGGTTCCCAGCCCGCGCTCAATCCACTGAGCTACACCAGCCAGGGCCCTTTGTTGCATTCTATTCACTGAACATGAGTCACTAACTCCAGTTCACACTCAGAGGGAAGGGATTACACAAGAAGTGAGGGTCACTGGGGGCTCTCTTAGAGGCTGCCTATCACAGAAATATATTTTATTTAACCCAATGTATTAAAGACATTATTTAATATGTAATTAATGTATAAAATTAATAAAAATATTTAATATTTTTTACTAAGTCTACAGAATAGAGGGTGTATTTTATACTTATAGTACATCTCAATTCAGATGCTATATTTCCATTAGAAATACTTGATCTACATTTAGATGCCATAAAATTCATAGTTGAAAAACAGCTCCACATACCCAAGTCGTTACCAGTTTGTGTGGTTTACATGCCCTTGAGTTGGCTCTGAGCCTTGGTGAACCCATGCATGAGTCATGTCCGTGCTGTCCTGTGCTCAACAGCCCAGCTCAGCTCCTGTGCTTTCATGCATATGTCTTCTTTTATGGCACCCAAGCTCCAAATATACTTAAATGTTCTTCAATAAATGAATGGACTATCAGTTTGAAATATAAAGTACTTTTTCCTTCATGGAGCCTATGGAGGTCTGCTGGGAATAGGCCTTCTATATCGACACATATGTCTAGAAGGCTGTGGTTCAAGGCCATTTTTGCTGGCTATAAGTGGGGTCTCTGGAACCAGAGGGAGCACACAGTTCTTCTTGAAATAGAAAGTATTTATGCTCGAGGTGAAACTGAATTCTATCTGGGCAAGCAATGTGCTTATGTGTGCAAAGCAAAGAACAACATAGTGACTCGTGGTGGCAAACCGAGCAAAACCAGAGTAACCTGTGCTCATGGAACAGTGGCATTAGTTCGTGCTAAATTCCGAAGCAACCTTCCTGCTAAGGCCATTGGACACAGAATTCGTGTAATGCTGTAGCCCTCAAGGATTTAAACTTACTGAAGCTTAAGTAAATAAAATGGATTTTTTTCTCTTGAAAAAACATAAAGTAAAATAAAATAAACTAAAAATATAGTTCCTCAGTTACACTAATCATGTTGCAAGTGCTCCGTAGCCACATGGCTACCATTGGACAGCAAAGTTCTAGAAGTTTGGTTGCAAAAGGAAGGAGTGAAATCAAACAGTACTTGGAAGGAGCATAGAGTGGAAATTAAGATCATAGAAACCTGTGCATTTTGTGTGTCTGTCCTGGGGAGAAGGAAATAAATCTAAGATGTTAGAAACATAGGGCATAATTAATGTGGCTTTGGATTATTGGTCAGATTTGAGTGGAGGTGCAATTGGGGCAAAAAACCTGAAGTGATGAATGGGTTGTGATGGCGACCTTCTGTTCCAGGTGTTCAGATGCAAACAAACTGAGTGTGGGAGAATGAAACCAGAAGCTCTGAAAAATTTTCTTTTGAGTTGTCACTCTATTCATCACTTTTTCCTAGTATGTATGCCAAGAGAGAGAAAGGCAGTTGGAAAAGGAACCATTTCCTGCGAGCCTCGGAGGAGACCCTTTCCTGGCTGTGTTCTCAGCACAGGAAGAGCTCCCTGCGAATGGAAGTCCTCTCCATGCCATTCTTTCAACCAAATGTTGTTTGTAAATTAGCTCAGCCCCTGGGCCCCACTCCAGTCTTATTTGAGACCACCATTTTCAGTCTCTAAACAAAATTATTATGTAAAATCTCTGTATGTCAGAGGTGGAAGGGGCCTGGGATCATCTAGTCCAATATCTGTATTTTGTAAAGGAGGAAACAGAGGACCGGAGAAATCAAGGCATTCATTTACAAGGCAACACTAGTGGCCATTTAGGACACTGTCATGCTTTTTGATTCCCAATACACTGTCTCCCAAACTCCACCTGGGGAAGTAGCAGCCTCTGTCAGCGTTAGTGGGGCATTTCCACATTTGACACCTGCATTCCTATTTAAATCTGATCAGGAATTATTTAGATGGTTCTGGGAAAGGTTCGGTACCATGTTCTTTGTGCTTTGGGAAAAATTTCTTAACCCTCGTAAGCCCCAGTTAAATGGCAGTGACGACTGCCTCATGAGATTTAACGTAGGAAAAACTCGCCTGCACAGTGCTTAGCAGATGTTCAGTAACTGCTCCTTTTTTTCTCATGTATCATCACTTGGCTTGGCACATTCCTTTTTTGTTGTTGTTAGTTTATTTTGTATGAATGTTTCCGCTCCCAAAGGGATGACACAGTGTAGTAGTGAAGAGGCTTTAGCATCAAGTTTAGGTTTAGATCTCCACGCCGTCACTTATAGCTGATTTCCTTAACCTCTCTGTGCATCAGCATCCTCATGTGGAACGTGATGCTGTAAGGATGAGGCAGTACACGTTAAATACTGAGGACAGTTACCAACACATCGTCAGCATTCAGGGCGTTAGCTGTTGTTGCTAATAATATCATAGTAAAATAGGATAAAAGCTAATTTGTGTGCATGTGTGGCCTTATTGGAACTTTGGAACTTGCTTTGGGGACATGAAGGCACTAGCATGTAATAAGCGATTAGTTTGATGTGAAGAATACCTACTGACTTTTTATTTGGTACATTATGTCAGATGTACCGGGAAGACGAGTTCCATTTTTAAGAGTGAAAATGTAACACAGAATTAGGTTATTTGTTCCTCGTATGAATCACGATCCTCATGGGCACGGGAAAGTACAGCCAGGATATCTGACTCCTGACCCACAGATCAGTTCCGTGGCCTCAAGGAAGTTACTGAACATCTGGGCAAAGTGAAGGAGGTTTCTTTCCAGTCTGTAGGTCATCAGTCTGTCCCAATTTAATCCCTAATCCCATTTTTTCCCCCAAATAGGGAGAAGATTTAGAATCTTCCTGAGGATTGAATATTTTGTGGGTCTCTTTGGACTTCATATTCCTCTGACTGGTCACAGAATAGTTTATTTTACAAAAGGGTTTGGTACTCAGCAGCCCACCAAGCTCTGTGAATTCATGGAACTGATAGAACCCTCCCTTTCTTCCTCCCTCAGTTAAATAGAGCACTTACAGGGCACCCTAGTGTGCCTGCTAAATTCTATGTTTCTGTATGTATGTCAGTACCATGCTGTTTTGATTGATGTAGTCTTATAGTTTGATGTTAGGTAGCATGATTCCTCCAACTTCATTTTTCTTTCTCAGGATTGCTATTGCTCTGTGGGGCCTTTTGTGGTTCCATATAAATGTTTGAAATAGCCTGGCTAGTGTAGCTCAGTGGATTGAGTGTGGGCTGGGAACCAGAGGGTCCTGGTTCGATTCCCAGTCGGGGCACATGCCTGGGTTGCAGCCAGGTCCCCAATGAGGGCCATGTGAGAGGCAACCATACATTGCTCTTTCTCCCTCCCTTCTCTCTCTGAAAATAAGTAAATTTAAAAAAAAGTTTGAAATATTTGTTCTAGTTCTGTGAAATATGTCATTGGAATCTTGATAGGAATTGCATTGAATCTATAGATTGCTTTGAGTAGCATGGACATTTAAATGATGTCAATTATTCCTATCCATGAGCATGGTATATGCTTCTAATTATTTGTGTCTATCAGTTTCTTTCTTCAGTGTCTTAAAATTTTCTGAGTGCAGGCTGTTTACATTCCTAGATTTATTCCTAGGTATTTTGTCCTTTTTGAAGCAATTGTGAATGGGATTGTTTTCTTAATTTCCCTTTCTGTTAGTTTGTTATTGGCATATAACAATGGAACTGATTTCTGGATATTAATTTTGTATCCTGCTACTTTACTGAATTCATTTATTAGTTCTAGTAGTTTCTTGGTAGAATCATGAAGGTTCTCTGTGTACAGTATCCTGTCATCTGCAAATAAAGACAGTTTTACTTCTTCCTTTCCAATTTGGATGCCTTTTATTTCTAGTTCTTGTCTGATTGCTGTGGCTAGGATGTCCAGTACTCTGTTCAATAAGAGAGGTGAAAGTGGACATCGCTGTCTTAGTCCCTGTCTTAAGGGGGACACTTGTAGTTTTTGCCCATTGAGTATGATGCTGGCAGTGGGTTTGTCATATATGGCCTTTATTATGTTTAGGTATGTTCCCTCTGTTCTCACTGTGCTGAGAGTTTTGATTATAAATGAGTGTTGGATTTTATCACATGCTTTTTCTACATCTATTAATAGGATTATGTGGTGTATCACATTTATTGATTTGTGAATGTTGTACTAACTTTGCATTCTCGGAATAAATCCCACTTGATCATGGTGTATAATCTTTCTGATGTACTGTTGTATTTGGTTTGCTAATAATTTGTTGAGGATTTTAGCATCTATGTTCATCAGGGATATTAACCTATAATTTTTTTTTCTTTGCAATGTCTTTATCTAATTTTAGAATTAGGATAATGCTGGCCTCGTAAAATGAGTTTGGGAGTCTTCCCTCCTCTTGAATTTTTGGAAATAGTTTGAGAAGAGGTATTAGTTCTTCGCAGAATGTTTGGTAAAATTTGCCTGATGAAGCCAGGGCTTTTGCTTGTTGGGAGTTTTTTGATTACTGCTTCAATTTCACTAGATGTAATCTGTCTATTCAAAGTCTCTGATTCTTCCTGATTTAGTTTTGGAAGATTGTGTGTTTCTAGGACTTTATCTGTTGAACCCAGGTTATCCAATTTGTTGGCATGTAGTTCATAATATTTTCTTACATTCTTTTCCATTTCTTTTGTGTCAATTATTATTTCTCTTCTTTCATTTCTGATGTTATTTATTTGGGCCCTCTCTCCTTTTCGCTTGATGAGTCTGGTTAAAGGTTTGTCAATTTCAATCTTTTCAAAGAACCAGCTTGTGGATTCATTGATTTTTTTTGTATCATTTTTTAGACTATTTCGTTTATTTCTGCTCTGATCTTTATTATTTCCTTCCTTCTACTCATTTTGGGGTTTGTTTGTTCTGCTTCAAGTTCCTTTAAGTGTAAGGTTAGATTATTTATTTGAGCTTTTTCTTGTTTCTTGAGATAGAGCTGTAACGCTGATTTCCCCTTCTTGGACTGCTTTCCCAGTGTCCCACAGATTTTGGACAGATTATTTGCTTCAAGGTGTCACTTGATTTCTTTCTTGATCTCGTTGTTGACTCATTCATTGTTTAATAACATGTTATTTAGCTTCCATGTCTTTGTGTATCTTTTTTTTTTTTTTTTTTTTCAGTTTTCCTCTTGTGATTTCTAGTTTCATAGCATTGTGGTCAGAGAAGATGGGTGATATGATTTCAGTCTTCTTAAATTTGTTGAGACTTGTTTTGTGTCATAACATGTGGTCTATCCTAGAAAACATTGCATGCACACTTGAAAACTATGTATATTCTGCTGCTTTGGGGTGAACTGCTCTGAAGACATCAATTAAATTCATTCGATGTAGTGTGTCGTTTGGGTAGCTGTCTCCTTGTTGATTTTCTGTCCAGAAGATCTATCCACTGAAGTCAATGGGGTGTCAAAATCCCTTACTATGCCTGTATAGTCATACCTCAGTACTTGTAGGCTTAGAACTCATCAAACCTTGCACTGATCACATTTCGCTGAGAAAAAAATATTTGAGCACTTGGTGCTTGCTTGGAACTCACCTTCTAGAATATGTATGAGTCACAACGCTGCCCCGCAAGAGAAAATGCTTCATCACACATCACTTGCTTGCTACGCATTGGTTTCAGCACATGTCACGTGTTCTGGGATGAATTAACTAGTACTGAGGTACCACTGTATTTCTGTTGATCTCTCCCTTTATGTCCATCTGATTTGCTTTACATATTTAGGTGCTCCTATGTTGGATGCATAAATATTTTCTAGGGTTATATCCTCTTGTTGGATTGTTCCCTTTATCATTATGTAGTGTTCTTCTTTGTCTCTTACTATAGTCTTTATTTTATTTTATTTTTAAAGATATTATTTATTTATTTTTAGAGAGAGGGGAAGGGAGGCAGAAAGAGAGAGAAACATCAATCGGCTGCCTTCTGCCCACTCCCTACTAGGGATGAAGCTAGCAACCCAGGCATGTGTCCTGACTGGGAATCAAACCAGTGACCTTTTAATTTGCAGGCTGGTGCTCAATCCACTGAGCCATATTAGCCATGGCTCTATAGCCTTGATTTTAAAGTTACTTTGTTGGATATAATGTTGGTGTCCCAGATCTTTTTCCCCATTCCGTTTGCATGAAATATCTTTTTCCATCCCTTTATTTTTATTCTGGGTGTATCTTTTGATCTGCGGTGGATCTCCTGGAGGCAACATGTTTATAGTTCTTATTTCTTATCTATTCAGCTACCCTGTGTCCTTTGGTTGGTGCATTTAAGCCATTTACATTTAAGATGATTGTTGGTAGATATATATTTAATGCCATTTCATTCTTTAACTATTTTCTACTGTTCTTCCTTTTCCTTCTCCTCCTCCTTTTTCTTCTCCCTCTTCTTCTTCAAGCAAGCCCTTTAACATTTGTTGCAGTACTGGTTTGGTGTTTACAAACTCACTTAGCTTTTTCTTGTCTGGAAAGCTCTTTATTTCTCCTTCAATTTTAAGTGATAGCCTTATTGGATAAAGTAGTCTTGGTTGTAGATTCTTGCTTTTCATCACTTTGAATATTTCATACCACTCCCTTCTGGCCTGAAGTGTTTCTAATGAGTAATCAGATGACATTCTAATTGGAGCTCCCTTGTAGGTAACTGCTTTTCTCTTGTTGATTTTAGGATTCTGTCCTTGTCTTTAAGCTTTGCCATTTTAATTATGATGTGTCTTGGTATAGGCCTCTTTGGGTCTATCTCATTTGGGCCTTTCTGTGCTTCCTGGACTTGTGTGTCTTTTTCCTTCACCAGAGTAGGAAAGTATTCTCTATCCCTTGCTCACTCTCTTCTGCTTATGACATTCCCATAATGTGAATGTTGTCTCAAAGGTTTCTTAAGCTCCCTTCTTTTTTCTTTTATTTTTTATTTTTATTTTATTTTTTATTTTTATTTTTATTTTTTTTTTGCGCTGCTCTGCTTGGGTGTTTTTTTTCTACTTTGTCTTCCAAATTGCTGATTTGATCCACTGATTCATCTAACCTACTGTTTATTTCTTCCATTGTATTATTTAGTTCATATGTTGCATTCTTTATTCCTGACTGGTCCTTTTTTATGGTTTATATGTCTTTTTTCATGGTGCTGAGTATCCTTATAATCATTACTCTAAACTCTATGTCTGATAAATTACTTGCCTCCATTGCATTTAGTTCTTCTGGAGTATTCTCTTATTCTTTCATTTGGGGCCTGTGACTTTGTTCTCCATTGTGGCTGCTTCTTTGTATTTGTTTCTATGTATTAGGTAGATGTGCAAAGATTCTGGTGCGGACCTATGTCAAATGCTCCCTCTGCATGCCCCTGGGCAACCTGTTTGTGTTATCAACAATCCACAGCTTGTAGCTCCCTCTTGTGGACCTGGGTGTGCAGAGAAAGAACCAGGCTATGCACTCAGGCCAGGTTTTACCAGCTCTGGGCCCAGGAGAGGGTCAGCTAACACCTCAGAGCTCCCAGAACTCTACCTTTTCAATTAGACTTAAGCACTGAGATGGCCTCCAGCTGTATTCTTCAGCAGCCCAGTTTGAGCTCCACCAGGGAGGGACAGGGATTCATGTGGGCAGGTTATTGCTTCACCTCAGGATGATACCACTGGGAGGGGAGTGCTGTGCCCCAGAAAGATGGCTTCTGCATTATGGAGAATGGCTCAGCATAGGGATCTTGGTTGCTGTTCCTTCAGCTCTCTTCCCAGAGCCACCAACCCCAGACTCTCCTCAAGAATCTCTATTCCATTCTGCCCTCCATTTGCTGGAGCCCGGCGCAAGTGGTTGCAAACAAAATTTTGTGCTTGGCCCTTTAAGAGGCTCTCTGTGTCTCAAGCCATCTCTCCCTGGATGACAGAACCCCTGCTGTTTTTCACAGCTGGGTGTTATTTGGGTTCCTTTCCTGGTTCTGGTGCTCTAGGCTGGGGAGGGGTTTAGACACCACACTTCTTAGGGGGAACCCCTGGCAGCTGAAATATCCCTTCAGAACTTCAGCTGCCACCTGTGGGAGCCCAGCCAGCCCTCTTGTGCCTCCACACTCCCTACCAGTCACATTGTGGTGAAGTGGTTTCTTCCATTTGTCCTTGGTTATAAGGCTTCTCTCCAGCTAGTGTTCAGTTGGTTATTCAGGGTGAGTTTTTTTAATTTAGTTGTAACTCCAGTTTGGCCCTACGAGGAGGTTAGTGCTTCCACTTACTCCTCCACCATTTTGGGTCTGCGTGTTTTATTTTGAATGCGCTGGGAGGACAGTAAAGGATCAGAGGTGTAATGTGATCTGGTTTACATATTTAAAAGATCACTCTGACCGCTACAAGAAAGCCCCGTCAGCAAGGTGTTGGAGCGGTCTAAGCTGGGTGTGATGTAGGTGGTATTTAAAGCCATGGTGTTTGAAGAGATCACCTGGGGGTGATGGTCCTAGGAAGAGAAGAGAAAGGAGCAGGCAAGGATGCGAGGTCATTGGAGACTGAAGAGTGCAGTAAAGAAGGAAGAAACTGTATTGTCACACAAAGCAGAGGCAAGGGAATCCCAAGCAGAGGGGTTGGGCAGCTGTTAAATGTGTCCTTACTAGAATTTAGGAACTTACTCAAATGTGACCAAGATTAGACAGATAATTGTCAATTAGATTTGGACACATATAGGTGATTGGATACCTGGATAAGAGAAATGGTTTTCAAGGGTCATATAAGGAGGGGAAGGAAATGAGGACACATCTGTAATAATGTTAATGATAAAAACAAACAAACAAAGAGAGAGCCATATAGTGCCTTGGGTCTCTCCTTGCTGCCTTTCATTATTGCTTATCTTTTAAAGTTGCTCAATATGTTCACCCTAGTTTAACTTATAGGCTCATCAAAAATGACACCTTCTTTGGTTCTTAATTGCATTACCTCAAGCACATAAAACAATGTTATGTCCACCATTAGAGTACATTTTTGTTTAATAAAATCTTTTCTTGTTTCATTAAACTCAGAGAGAGAGAGAAACCCTAAGAAATTGTTTTGAGAAATTGGTCTTTGCAGTTGAAATGCACAGGTTAGGGGCCATTAAAACATGGCCAGTTATTTTGAAGAACTGCCTCAGCAACAGTTACCACAAGGAACCTTCTATTGGATAGTCCTCTATATATACTGAGAAACGGTAGCTGTTAAATTTCTTCTTGGTCATTAAAATGTAATGCTTAAAATATCCATTGTTTTAAGATATCTAATTCCATTCTTATACTTTGTCTTTAATATTGAAGCTGTATTTTTGTGTAGTACTTCTCTGAGTGAATCTCTAAGAATACTGTATAAATATAGCAAATACATGAATTCCCATTGGACTGTAGTAGCTTATTAAGGATGGACGTATACCACATATACAATTTAAAGCTTTATTTCAAACTAAGAAGAGATATCGGAGTAGATTTCTTTTACTTTATTCCCCCTTTTTCTTTATTTTAAGATGTTAATATGACCAGGATGGAGTAATGATTAGTATGGCTAAATAATTTTGAAGTGCTTCATAAATCAACTGATAAACCAATCAGTAGTAACAGCAGGATGCCATTTGAATTCTGCATTAAAATTAGGTTTTTATATTTTATTTATTTTTATTTTTTTTTTAGGTTTTTATATTTTAAATGTATTATTGTGTAATGTGAAATTGTACCTTAATTTTCATTATGAATGTAATATTGAGATAATTTTAATGGATAAAGCATTGATTTACTTATGCTGTAATGTACTGTGGCTGGCTATTTTTAAGTCTTGATTAATGAATTTTCGTTCTGACCTAGAGAAGATTTTAGTCTCTAATGTCTTTCGGTATAACCTCCTCTGCACCCACCCGTGGGTGAAATTTGCTATTGTTTACTGTTAAAGATAGGCGCCCCTGAGGAGTAGCAGCTGATAGTCAAACTAGGCCACTGGTGACGAAGAGTTTATGTGAAAATCCCTTGGGTGAGAGAACTGGCTTTTGTTTAAAAGGGGTGCAGGGACTTCTGTGGCAGTTACTGAGATTTTAAAATATTAATGAAAACTAGTAAACCGTAGTTGTTACTGCATGTTGATGTGTTACCTTTTTTTTTTTTGGCTGAACCAGAATTTCTGACACATTAGGTTGGTTATAAACTCTGGTTATTCTTACTGAATCTTTGAATTTTGGTGACATTTAGTTTAATTTTGTTATTGCTCCAAAAAATCTCAACCAAAAAATTAAGAAGATTGGGAGAGATGTGAGTAGATCAAAGGTATGTTTAAATCTGTGCTGGTGAGTAAAATGTCAAATAAGTTAATGTAGTCTTAAAACTATTTAGGATTCAGGCCCAATCCAGGCCTCTACCTGGTATTCTTTTCACTAGTCTACACTATGTAGTCAGCAAACTTTAACTAGAGAGACACATTCGTATAAATGGATCACAACTGGGAACCAACATATAATTGATCCGACAGGGCTCTACTTGTCTAAATTCTACTTTTCTTTTAAGAACTGAGTCATACATTTCTTCTCTTTGAAGTATACCCTAATACCTGCCTCCACACCCCCAGAGAGCTAGTTTCAGCTTGTTCTCATTGCTCTGAATTTTCAAGATTACCTAGTCTTTGCTTTGTATTCATTATTTAATTACCTACATGTTACACTTCCCTATGGGTTTTCTAGTTCATTGTGGAAGGATCTCAGTCTGATTCACATATGCTTTCCAGTTTTCAGGACCAAAGGTAACAAATACTTTATTATTTAAGGTTATACTAGGGAAATTAAGATGTTCTTAATAGAAGTTCTATGTAAATAATATTTCAACTAGTGCTTTGTTCTTTTTTTTTTTAAGTAGGCTTATCTTTAGTAATTAGAGATGGGTTTTCATCATAGACTCAAAGAACCTTAGGAAATAAGATAGTCCCACGTACTGAGAACATTAAAGCGGTGAGTCAGAGGAGTTTACTGCAGTGTGCAGTAGACAGGGAGGACATCCAAGAAATTGTGACTCAATCTCTTGAAGATGAGGAGGGAATTCAAACGGAGACCAGGATGAGCAACACTTGGAGATGGGAAGGTGCCTGGAATGATGGGGGCAAGCCATAGGGAGGTCATGGTGGTACCAGGAGGTACCTGTCAGACCTTTCTTCACTGCCACTCCTTTTGAAAGCCAAGTGCACTGTGGCAAAGTTGTTCCCATGCTTTACTTCCCTGCCTGTGGCAATGGGCTTCTTTTCTGGCCTTAAGAAACTCTTTTGAAGCCGAAAAATTTACTTAGTCATTTCTAATAAATCTAGTACGTATTTTTTTTTATTACCTGTCTTTTAAAAAATAAAATACAATCAATCAATTTTAAAAATTCAACATGGGTAGTCCTGATATAAAAATTCATTTTCTTCCTTGGTGGTAAGAACTATTTTCCTTCTCAATTATATACCTAAGTACATGATCTTCTGTGGGAAATATTCAATGAATTCTTTCATTCAGTAAACATGAGTGCCTACTACGTGGCAGGCATCATTACAGAGATTCTATACATTTGTAAACGTGTCACATGACAGTGGAGAAAAGTCCCTATTCTCATGGAATTAATTACTCTGATGGGAGAAAATATGATAAACAAGGATGTTAGTTGCTGATAAGCCCTAAGGCAAAAAAGTAAAGCAGAGAGAAAGAAGGAGCTTATACCCTTTGCAACAGCATGGATGGAACTGGAGAGCATTATGCTAAGTGAAATAAGCCAGGCAGTGAGGGACAAATACCATATGATCTCACCTTTAACTGGAACATAATCAACAAAAGAAAAAGGCAAGCAAAACATAACCAGAGACATTGAAATTAAGAACAATCTAACAATAGCCAGAGAGGACGGGGGAGGGGACTGTGGGGAGAAGGGTTTTCAGGAACTACTGTAAAGGACACATGGTCAAAACCAAGGGGGAGGGTGGAAGCAAGGGAGGGAGGTGGGTTTGCATGGGGTAGGGGGAGGGAAGGGGGGGAAATGCAGACAAATGTAATTGAAGAACAATAAGGTAATTGGGAAAAAAAAAAAAAAAAGTAAAGCGGATAAGTAGAGGTGTTATCTTAAGGTCAGGAGGAGACCCTATGGACAGTCCTGAATCAGGAATGCTCTAGGTGTTGTCAAGGAAAAGGACAACAGAGATTGGAGTGCAAGAACCTAGGGAGAAAGTGGGAGAGAGAAGACTGGAGAGGCTAGAGGTTAAGGACACCTTGAACCCTAGATGTTATTTCCGGGTGAGGTTTGAAGACTTTGGAGGGTGCGAGAAGAGCAGTGATCTGACTTAAATTTAAAAGGATCATGCCAGTTGCTAGGCTGTGACACTGAAGACAGAATGTTATGTGACCACTTTGGGAGCAGTTAGCAGCTTGAACAGAGTGTTGGGTGAACAAGGCTGTTGGTAGACTCTTGATCTATGTATGACACAGTACAGGGCTGTCAGAATTTATTGATGGATTGCATTGTATGTGGAAGAAAGAGGTGATTTTTGGCCCAAGCAACTGAAAGAATTGTGATTTACTGAGATGGGAAGACTTGGAGAGGAAAAGATTTGGTTTGGAGAAGCTGGGGAGAGGAATTGGAAGTTAAATTGAGTTAGTCATCCAAGTCCAGCTGTCAGGTCGGTGTTGGATTTACAAATCTGAAGTTGAAGAGAAAGATCGAAGCCGAATAGTTGGTATTTAAGATATTCTTCTTGTAGATTTTATAAAATGCTTGTTATATTTATTGCAACAACTTAAAACATTTCATTTTGTTGCTTTGTAAAAGAAGCTAGTTTTGTTTTTATTATACTCTCTGACGTGCTTTTGTTTGTGTTTACACAGGTTATTGACTTTAGCATGTTAACTTTGTACCAAGCCTCCTTACTGAATTCTCTTATTTATAAAATCATTTTATTTGATTTAGTGATATCTCCTCTCCTTTGACTTCTCTGTAGAGTTTTACTGAACTGTTCAATTCTAAGAAGTATCACTTTTTCTCATGGCCCCATTTGCTTTCTGCTTTCCTCTGCCTGAAATATCAATTATTTCTTATCTTTTCCTGTGAGTTTCTATTCTTTCCCCAAAGCCCAACTCATGATCACATCTGTAAAACATTTCTGGATTCCTGAGAAAGTTTCTCTTCCTATGAGCTTTAGCTGCACCATCTGCATACGTGTATTAGACAATCATCAAACTTTTCTTATATTGTGTATATATCTGTCAGCCCCTTTGGGGCACAAACCCTTTAGGGATAGGATCTGGGTCAGGTTGTCTTTACATTCCCAGTGTTTAGCTGAATCTGCCACATGATCTTCTGTTACAGGATGAATGTTTATTGAATACAAAATGAGCGGTCAGTTTAGATTAAAAATGTTCTGAAATTGGTTCAAGTTTTTTCATATAGATTTTATGAACTTGCTATATTTATTGTAACACTTTTAAATATTTATCTTTGTCACTATTGTAAGAGAAGCCTTTTCTAAATTTCAATATACAGGGTCCAGCACAAATAACGCATCCTTTTTATTACAAAATCACAAGTGTGTAATTCTGTAACGTAACAGTGTTACATTTAAGCACACCATGTGACGTCAGCTGAAATGTTCAAATTCAAGCTATAAGTCATTTATATCCGTACTACTACCCTGTCAACCACACTCAAGCAGGTGTTACTTCCATCAGACTCTGTATCTTTACAGTTATCCTCCTAAAAATTAAAGGCCTATTATTTTAGAAAATTAAATATAGGAACATTGCTGTTGTTTTTTTCATGATGCTGAATGCATAAAGGTGGTTGGGTGTTTGAGACCTTAAATTTCAAAACTACCGAAGAGCTGGATGTCAAATAGTTTCTTACAAAGAAGCCATTTTACTCGTTTGATTTTTATTTTTGCCTAGAAAATGGGGAGAGGGAGGAATTAAATTTTATATTTTTGTGACTTGAAAGCAGTAGTATGTGTTCTTGCAAAAGCAATCAGCCTTTTACAAGGTAACATTTCCAAAAGCTCTAACTTGTAGTACTCATATGTCATTACTTATAGTTACTTTATGTTTCTTTTTATATTTCATTTTTTTCAACCCATCAAATCATTGAATTGGCCCATGTGCATTTTTCCATGATGTCTACCACCTATTTCTGTTATAAATCTTTTGAAGGGTTGTCCTGGTAAGTGACACTGAAATATATTTGCTTGAATAATTATTTGTAACATTTTTCATTGAAACAGAAATATGTCAAATAACCAATTACAGTTTATTGTTCATTGCTAAGTGCAGTGGGAAATATAATATGCTTCTTTCCTGTAAGGAGTTATAAATGTAGGCAGAGAGATGAAACTTGTACCCAGAAGAAAAAAAATGTTTCATTTATGGAATCTGTTGTATGTGTTACACAGGGAGAGACTGCGTTAAGCAGTGGCAGGGAGAGGGTAGTTTCAGCTGGACTTTGATGGGTAGGTAGGGTTTCCATGGGTAGAGAGGTAGAAGACACTAGAATGGAAACAAATAGAATGAAAGGCACAGAGGTGAGAGCTATTATGAAGTATAGGAAAGAGACACTTATCTCCATAGTTCATCTCTTCAAAGAAAATGTTATACTTTTGTTTTGCTATAGTGATCACACATTATTTGAACTTAATGGAGGCAAATATCAGGTCTCTTTGTTATGATATTCCTTTTATTACCAAGTAAGTAGGCATATTGTTGAAAACAACAACAAAATAACAATGTGCTGATAAAAAAGGCAAAAAGAATTCCTTAATTTCATTGTTCATTTTTTTGTCTTTTGTTTTTATTTTAGAAGAAAACTGAAAGCTAAGGCACCACTTCCTCCAGCTGAGACCAAAAACCTTGATGCTTCTTCAGTGGATGATTCTGTAGAATCCTCTGCTTTCATCACGGAACAGAAAGAAAGCATGATGGATAAAGACATTGAGCTGTCAGTAGTTCTACCTGGGGATGTTATCAAATCTACAACTGTTCATGGAAGGTATGACGTAGCGGCCGAAATACTGTGATTTCCTTTCTGCCGTCAATGAAACCCTCTGTGGTATATTTTTAAACTTTTTTTGCTTCGACAAAATACTTTATCACTCAATTTGGTTATCAGTTAAAAAAATAAATGCTAGAAGTTATTAAAATTTTTCTAACAATGTTTGAATATCAACACTATGGATTCCACAATCCCAGACAAGTGACTTTTAAAATTTAGAAATATTTTATATTTATTAGTCATTTAATAAGTTTAAAAAAAATAACCTTTCCCAGAGGGGCAGTCATTAATTATGTTGATATTGTAAGTCAAACTCAGAAAAGCAGGCCAATGACCTGTAAGAAAACCCTTTCTCTTCCTCCCCAAATTACTCTTTTTCTTTTAAGCTATTTCCCTGAATTTGATTTTGCAGAAGTTACTAACTACTCTTAAAATGTAATGCTCTCTTATTTATCAAGACAGATATGTTTATCTGTGAAGCAAGCAGGAGTTTTTACACCACTAAATGATTCAATTAATTTAATAAAAATGTGGATAGGTTTCCTAGACATATAAAATTAAACTTTAACCCAGCAAGAAGTGAAGTTGTGATTTGGGAGACTGATATTTTTAATACCTATGTAAAAATTGGAAAATGGAATAAAACCAAATGTAATTTTCCACTTCATTTTCAAGTGGAAACTTACATGAGTTTTGTGCTTGGTCTTCTTCCATGTTTTCACCTTCAACTACCCGTTTGTTATCAGGAATCCTGCTTTAGAAATTTAAGCTGTTTTGACTTTTGTATAGTGTGTGTGTGTGT